>CM056049.1:394409662-394702162 GCA_029574335.1 Rana kukunoris
CATGACAAAGGGACAGTATAGGCACCTCCAGAGGAAGTATGGGGCCTGACAGCTGTGTTGGCCCTGCATTCCCTGTGTGTTGCTTACTTTGGCAGGCAATTTTTTTGAGTTAACTGGTAGTGTGCTTCACAGGTCCAGGGTTGTGGTCTACTATGTATCTAATTACCCCTATTATGGGGCAGGGGGCTGCCTTTCTGCTTTTGAGCAGCTTCTGCCACCAGTGGTGCAGGTATGCATCTCCATGCCTATCCTAGCATGATTCACCACTAGAGGGTGCTGTGAGGATCATTGTATTGGAGCAGTGCACATGCTTCCCTGTTAGTGGGAGACTGGTCTCAGATTCTTTTGCTAGCCTACTGCGCATGGACAGCCCTGTGCTACTGTGCAAGCGTGGTTGAGAACCTGAATGGGGTATGCACTGGTGTATTACTTGAAATGCCTATTTCCTCAGAGGACCTGCTGCTCCTACAGCACAGGCCAGGATACAACCAGGGAACTTGGTGTTTCCTAGTTGGTGGGATACCTAAATATGCACAGCTTCTTTTTAGACTTGGAGGTCAACATTCCGAAGGTTTGTGCCAAAAGATTGCTGTCCTTGGAGTGCCCCAGGTCTCTGAACACCACAACCAACCTTTCTTTGGAATAGTGGCTATCCAGCCTTTTGCTGGAATCCCCTGTAGTGTGAAAAGTAATGACCATGGATGCCAGTTTGTCAGGCTTAGTGGGATCCTGGATTCCCTGCCAGTTCAGGGGACATGGTCCCCAAAGCAAGCTTGGTTGTCAAACATCGTGGACTGCTGGAAATCTTGATTTGCCCTTCAGAACTTACATTTGTTTACTGCAATTTAGAAAAACAATACAGTATATTCTATATCAAAACACCCAAATAGTATCAAAACAGTATAAATTCACATCTCTTTATTTGCCAAATCGTATGCAATCAAAGTAAAAAAAAGAAGCAGCCTGTCTTGATCCTATAGTTCTGAGGGGCAAATCAAGATTTCCAGCAGTCCAGGATGTTTGATATAGCTTACATTTTTACAAACACAAACCGTTAATTCCCTTTCGTATAATGTATTTCTTTTTTGGAAGGGGGGGGGGGGGGGGCAAATAAAAAAAAAAGGGGGGGGGGAAACAAAACAAAATTCTGCAAAGATAGATATCCAGTATATTGTATTTAAGAGTCTGAAATTAATTTGTAGTACAATAAAGTCGTTTAAAATTCAAGCCATTTTGCCCATGTCTTGAGAGGTCTCCTGTCCAACTCCCTATTGCTGCATATTAATGCCTCCATTAACCATTTAAGGACCGCTCACTGTGTGTGTGTATATATACACACTTTTTTTTATTTTTTTTAAAGATGGATTTCTCGGTAACGGCAGCAGCTGCTGCCACAACCGAGATATCCATCTCTTCAGTGAGCGGTCATGTCAACGATAACGGTGGTCTCCCCGGCGGATTTGCCGCAAGAGCACCATTAGCAGGAGAGGGCCCCCCCTCTCCCCCACGCCACTTACCGAAGCCATCGGATGGAGGCGATCGGGTCCTTTCCCCTGCTCGGCTGGAATATGTGTGAGCGCAAGATGGCCCCCACCTTCCCCATAGCAGGGCAGAAGTGACGTCAAAATGTCACTTCCGCGCATGCTTATTAAAGCAATATTTTCTGGTTGTCATTTTTTCAAATGACATTTTTATTTTTTGCATTTTAGTCTAAATATGAGATCGGAGGTATTTTTTTACCCCAGATCTCATATTTAAGAGGACCTGTCATGCTTTTTCTATTACAAGGGATGTTTACATTCTTTGTAATAGGAATAAAAGTGATCCATTTTTTTTGTGTAAAAAATTTGTAAAATATAAATAAAAAAACAAAACATATTTTCTCCTATCACCTTCCAGGGCGGCACACCTGAGAGATGAGGGCTCCTCCCCACAGGAAACACAATCAATTGACAGCTTGTTATAAGTCCCCACCCTTCCCCTTGATCCTCAGTATTGATTGTGTTTCTCCCGAACACAGCGACATGTTTGTTTTGTTTGAAAGACCTAAAGACTGGGGAGGGTCGAATGGTACCCCTGTTGAGACAGGTTTTGGGGAGGGCTGAACTAACCTGTAGGCTTTGGCCTTCTTACAGGTCGCCCCAGGCGTGCAACAGCGCTCTGAGCTGCAGGGAGGGCGAGCCATCGCTGTGATGCAAAAATACCACCACTAAGCTGCTCTCTTCACTTCCGGGCTTTTCCTAGGATCAAGCACTAAGCTCCAAGCCTCTTTCGAAACACGGCCGCATCACAGGAAGTGGGTGGCGCCGCAGACACAGTGCAACCCGGAAGTGTTAGAACGCCGGGAGACAGCGTGGAGAGTGGTGGGGAAGTGGTCGGCTTGCTGTAACAGCAGCCATGACCCAGCCAACCCCCTCATGGAACAGGAGGATGGGAAGGCAAATGTGACTGCAGGCAGATCCAGGTCGGGGATCAGTGAGTACAAACCCCCCTTGGAAAGGGAATGAGAGGTCCTGGCTTTCAGGGGTCTGAGGTCCCGGGGCCAGCCAGAACAGGAACTGGATTTCACTTCTCACCTTACCCTTTCCCCTCCCCAGTACAAACCTGCAGTCTTAAGGGAAGACAGAGTAAATGTTATGCATATGTGTTCTATCTCTTGTCTTACAGAATCCCCCCCAGCGGAACCCAGGAGGCCCCAGATAAACAACCTCCTGTCGCTACAGGGCATAGCTCCTCTAAAAAAAAAAAATGTGGGTACTGTAATGATAAACTCCCACTCAAAAGCCCTTTTGCTAAAAATGCATTAATAATTTAGTAGGGAAAGGAGCTGCTGCAATGATAAGATATCTCTCATCTATGCAGACGGAAAGGCCGGCAACAGTCAAAACTTTCCATGAAGCCACCAGGCAGTCAGTAACCCAAGGTCTGACATAGGGGAGCTTATGCCTAGAGAAGGCACATCCTCTCAGGACAGCCTCTTCTGAATGGGATCTAGTGCCCTTCCCCCACCTTCACAATCACTCCCTCTAGCCCAGGTAGAGAAAGCAAAGGAGGACAGGGAGGATATGGAAAGCCAGGCAGAACACAGCTCAGAGGGGGAGTTGGATCTAGACCTGTTAAACCAGATTCAGGAGGATGCATGGTTACCCTAGAAGGTCTGGATGGACTCCTGCAGGCAATATAGGCCACAGAAGCCCCTAGAATAACTTCATATAGGGGACTGAGCAAGGCTCAATCCATGGTGTTTTCTACTCCATCAATCCTTAAAGGATCAGAACCAGCTGCTATGAATCTGGCAGGTAGCTTATGATGATGCTTGCAGATGTTTTTAGCCCCTCAAAGCCTGCCTCCTAAACTTTTACTCAGAGTGGGGCACCCTAGTGAACATATTATCCTTGAGGGGATTGCTTATTGGGTGCAACCTCTCCCCAAGTTCCAACCTATTATTTCCTCCTTGCACTGCTGCTATATGTTTCAGTGTGTAAGATTTAATCAAAACCTCTTGTGGCTTGGGCTACAAACCACCTTAGGGCTGTATGAGAAGCATAAAATGCTAGCCTACAACCCTTAATTGAGGGTTTCCTAGTGCAAACCTCTAGACCAGCCATTCTCAACCAGGGTTCCGTGGAACCCTAGGGTTCCTCCAGAGGTGGCTAGGGGTTCCTTGAGCTGTGGCTGATTTACCTCCTGTTTGATGGTACCTGCATAGTTCTGAGCCAATTCTACTTGGAGGAGCTGTGGTATTACACCAATGATCTTCATAGTTCTCTGTAAGGGGGGCATTCCTACCACTACTGTAAAAAAGGGCATTATTCTTTCTGACCACCAAAGTAAGGGGCATTGTTCCCACTGACCTCCAATTAACCACTTCCCGCCCGGCCAATAGCCGATTTACGGCCGGGAAGTGGTTATGAAATCGTGACTAGACGTTCTCAAACGTCTAGCACGATTTCATGCCGCGCGCGCCCGTGTGGGCGCAGAGAGCGGCGATCGGTGATGCGGGGTGTCAGTCTGACACCCTGCACCTCCGATTTCGGTAACGAGTCTCCGGCGGAGCCTCGTTACCACGTGATCAGCCGTGTCCAATCACATCTGATCACGATGTAAACAGGAAGAGCCGCCGACGGCTTTTCCTCACTCGCGTCTGACAGACGCGAGTACAGGAGAGCCGATCAGCGGCTCTCCTGATGGGGGGTTCGCGCTGATTGTTTATCAGCGCAGCCCCCCCTCGGATCGCCACACGGACCACCAGGGAGTGCCCACACTAGACCACCAGGGAACATAAAAAAGACAAAAAAAAAAAATCAGCAAGAAAAAAAAAAAAAAGGGGCAGTAAAAAAAAGATGCCAATCAGTGCCCACACATGGGCACTGATTGGCAACATTGATCCATCAGTGCCACCCCTCAGTGATCATCAGTGCCACCCCAGTGTCTGTCAGTGCCACCCCACAGTGCCAATCCATGCCCAGTGCCCACCTATCAGTGCCCACCTGTGCCACCTATCAGTGCCCACCTGTGCCACCTATCAGTGCCCACCTGTGCCGCCTATGAGTGCCCATCAGTGCCGCCTATGAGTGCCCATCAGTGCCGCCCATGA
This sequence comes from Rana kukunoris, assembly GCA_029574335.1. Taxonomy (NCBI): domain Eukaryota; kingdom Metazoa; phylum Chordata; class Amphibia; order Anura; family Ranidae; genus Rana; species Rana kukunoris. Next base: position 394,414,260 of record CM056049.1, read on the forward strand.
GTGCCCATCAGTGCCGCCCATCAGTGCCCATCAGTGCCCCATACCAGCGCCGCCTATCAGTGCCCATCAGAGCTACCTCATCGGTGCCCATCAGTGCCACCATATCAGTGCCCGTAATTGAAAGAGAATACTCATTTACAAAAAAATTAACAGAAAAAAATAAAAACTTTATTTTTTTTTCAAAATCTTTGCTCTATTTTTAGTTGTTGCGCAAAAAAAAAAATTGCAGAGGTGATCAAATACCACCAAAAGAAAGCTCTATTTGTGGGGAAAAAAGGACGCCAATTTTGTTTGGGTGCAGTGTAGCATGACCGCGCAATTGTCATTCAAATTGCGACAGTGCTGAAAGCTGAAAATTGGCTTGGGCGGGAAGGTGCGTAAGTGCCTGGTATGGAAGTGGTTAATGTGTTTTATCAGGGGTTCCCCGAGACCTGAAAATAATTTTTAGGGTTCCCCAGCGGTAGAAAGGTCGAGAAAGGCTGCTCTAGACTAAAGCTAGGTAAACGAGCCTGTATTTAGTGTGATTGCCTCCAGGCTAAGATTGTGATCACCTCTCCCTGAGAGACTTATGGCCCATACACACGATCCGAATATCGGACGAAAACGATCGTCCGATGATGGATCGTACGATTTTTGGATCGTGTGTACACTACTTTCGAGAGCCGATCACGACCGTTCATCCGATATTTTTCGATCGGACATGCGCGGAAATTTTCCTCGTACGATGTCAGATCGTACGATTTTCGTTTAGTCAGTACAGCCGTCGTCCGACAATACAATACAAATACATTACAACACGTGACATCACTTCCGATCGATTTTTTCTGTCGTACGAGAATTTTCGTGAGTTTAATAACCTATTTTATTTTACTTGCGATTATTAAGCGAAAAAAGTCGCACAATCCATCGGCCGATATTCGGATTGTGTGTATGGGCCATTAATTGATCTCTGGGTCTGTGCTCGTTAAGACCTTAGAGGCTTGGACTCGCTCCCACCTGTGTGTGGACCAGCTACACCTACTCAGACCTATGCAGTAGTAGAATAGCAGCTACCTCTACTGTGGTATAGTCACACACCTCAGACTTCCATTATTTGGAATTACCATGTTCCTTCAGGGGTGGGTGAAGGGTTAGTATCTGGAGTTCAGGCTATGCCTAGGATAGATTGTTGGTCTGACCACACATCGGAAATGCACAACATTGGAAGTTTGTCTTGTGTCTTTTTTGTTATATAACTATCTTATGGCTCACTAGAAATGCATAATATTGATTATGTGACGGTACACTGTTGCTTATCAAACGCATAACATTGAATTGTTGGTGACGCTTCTATTATATAACCGTACACTATTGTTAATCAGAAATGTGCAACATTGAATTGTCAGCGACATTTCTGTTGGTCATATGACTCTACAAGGTTGCTAATCAGAAATGCACAACATTGTATTATTGGTAGTGACATTTCTGTGGGTTATGCGACTTTACAAAATTTCTATTTAGAAACGCACAACATTGAATTACTGTTGGTGAAATTTCTGTTGGATACATGACTGTACACTATTGTTTATCAGAAATGCATGACATTGAGTTACTGATGGCGACATTTCTGCTAATCAGAAACGCACAACATTGTATTATTGGTAGTGATATTTATGCCGATTACGTGACTGTTCACAGTTGCTATTCAGAAACGCACTGCATTGAGTTTTCTTTTTGCTAGTGACATTTCTGTTGATTAGATGACCCTCCAAGTTTTCTATTAAACACATTGAGTTGTCGGCATCATTTCTGTTATTCATATAACCGTACAAGTTTGCTAATCAAAAATGCACAACATTGTATTACTGGGAGTGACGCTTCTGTGGGTTCAGTGACTGTATACTGTTGCTATTCAGAAACGCACAGCATTGCGTTTTTGCTAGTGACATTTCTGCCGGTTATATGACTGTGTAGTGTTGCTAATCAGAAATGCACAATGTTGAATTATTGTTGGTAACATTTCTGTCTTTTGTCCTATACCCTGTTGTTTATCAGAAGTGTGTTAGTGCCACTCTCTGCTGGTTATGACTGCAGGTAGTCTAGCACCAGCAATACACATCTGAGGTTGCATGTGTCTTTTCTGTTGTCATACTGGCTATGCGACTGCATTTGCATGATCATAATGCACAATAGGTGTTAGTATAATGTCTGTTGGTTATATGACCGTACTGCGTTCGGTATCAGGAATACACAACACCAAAGTTGTTCTTGTCCTCCTGTCTTGAATCTTTTACCTTAGTTTGCTGTACATCAGAAAAAAACAGCAGTGGAAGGGGTCTGTGTCTTCTGTGTTGAATCGCTCAGAAAAAGATTTATGACCTGTATATCTGATATTCTATATATTTGTCACTTTTATTTCAGACCTTATTTTCCATGCACATGGAAGGAAAAGGATTTCCGACTGCAAAAGATTCAGTCCTTTACATTCAGGAGACATGCCCTATACCTGAACCCAGTAGGGTTATAGTAACTGGAAGGTCATAAAATCACCCATCATGATTTTTTTAGTAGGAACTAAGGGGTTATGCTCATAGGAGTTGTTTGCTTGAAGATGCAGCATCAGAGTTTATCTGACTGGTTCACCCAATTTACAGCTCGGTATGTATCCTTCATGTCACCCCCTTGGACGAACTGGATGTGATTAACCAATATTCGTCTTTTACTCCTACTGTAGAATTAATTCCTATAGTAGGGATCTGCTTAACATAACACTTTTTGGTACCAAGAGGTACTCATTGGTGCTTGGAGTGGATGATGGTCTTAAACACCGGATATTTATGAAATGCTATATTTTTTGGCTCATAACACTCACTTCTTACCCTGAAAGTAGAGAGGGGAAAGGCTGTGAAAAGTTTTTTTTTCCCCAGAAAGTTAGGGTGTGTGTTATACGCCGATAAATGCGATAGTTACACTCGGTTCTTACCAGGCTCCTTTCTGCGTAGTGTTAATGCATCTACCCGCAGGGTTATAGGGAGCCTGGGGATATAGAAGACTTTCACATCTGACATGTCAGCATTCAGATGGGAAGAAAAACAGACGTTGGGTATGCCTGGCTACATAACAGAGCCTGGGAAATGCCCAGGGGGAGACCGGGCCTACTTGCCGACCAGCTTGCAGAGCAGCCGGTTGACCTGTCTAACGGTGTGCGTTGGAGACCAGGGGTTTTGTCTGCAGGCGCATGCGTGAGCCGCGCCAAGGCACCCTGTGATCTGTGGTCCTGGCACTGAACAATGAGTGTCCCTGCAATGGAGGCACATGCATTCTGATGGATGGGGGCAGGTGGACTGAAGGGGGGCCACCTCTCCTTGAAGGTGCAGGAGCACACCAAACTCCCTGCTTGGTTACATACATGTCCAGTTCTTTGAGCCCAGGGAATAAGCTTCCCTTAATCTATTATCCTTAAGTGGGTTTCTTTCCTTTTCACCATGGCTATGGCAAACAAAAAGGGGATCCACAAGGATTGTCTGTCAGGAGGCCTTTTTATAAACCATTCTCCTGAACAGACTAGTGGTTTAAAACCAGATGTTTTTTGTTGACCAAAGTAGTTCCTTGTTTCACAGAACAAATCTCTGATTAATCTTTTTGGTGGTCCTATGCAGCAGTTGCAGATATTGACCACGATTGCTAGAATGTTTGCACAGTCAATCTTTTTATCTTAAAATCTGAGAGCCTGTGAATTTTTTATCTTTAACCCTTTCACGCCGAGCGTACGCACCTATGCGTCCTCGGGTTTCAGGGGTTATATCGGGATGATGCCTGCAGCTGCAGGCATCATCCCGGTACCGTTGTTTAGAGCCGGCGATTAGCTTTCCAAACATAACATCCGATGCGGCTAAAAGCCGCTCAGTTGTTATGCCGGAAGAGCGGGAGGGGACATCCCCCCCTCCCGCCGCCTCTCGCCGCTCTGACCAGGCCTCCTGTCCCACCGGGAGACCCGATCCTCGATCCGACGCGTCCTGTGTGCGGGCGCAGACTGAATGAAAGCCGTAGGCAGCTTTGATTCAGCCTGCAATGTGTAAACACGGAAGTGACGTCATGACGTCACTTCCGGGTTTCTCAGCTGTCAATGGCGCCGGATTTAAAAAAGTAAAAAGTATTCAGAATCACCGTTTTCGGCGATCTGAATACTTTGAAGTGTAAAGGAGGGACATAAGAATTTTTTTTTTTTTTTTTTTAAAGCGCCCCCCCTCCCCGCAAGCTTGCGCAACAAAGAAAATGCATACGGAAGTCGTGCCCCCGTATGAAAACGGTGTTCAAATCACACATGTGAGGTATCGCCGCGATTGTGAGAGCGAGAGCAATAATTCTAGCACTAGACCTCCTCTGTACCGCTAACCTGGTAACCGTAAAAAAAGTTTAAAGCGTCGCCTATGGAGATTTTTAGGTACCGTAGTTTGATGCCATTCCACGAGTGCGTGAAATTATAAAGCGTGACATGCTTGGTATCTATTTACTCGGCGCAACTTCATTTTTCACATTATGCAAAAAAATTGGGCTAACTTTACTTTTTCATTTTTTTTATTCATTAAAGTTAATTTTTCCCAAAAAGTTGCGTTTAAAACGCCGCCGCACAAATACCGTGTGCCATTTTATTGTCTAGATTCTCTGCTAAAAAATATATATATATAATTAGGGCTGTTACTGATCAAAATTTTTGTGTTCGATTAATCGTTTATTTTTTTAATCGATTAATTGACTAATTTTGATTAATTATAACGCACATACAGATCCAACTACTTTTAGCTGATCTCCTTGCAGGCTGATTCCCAGTGCAGCTACCAACCACTGGAAAAATAGATAGCAGGATACAAAAAACAGACAAAGGCAGCGCTCAATGGGAATAGCATTAAAACTTTTATAGTCTTCAAGTAGGTAACAAAATAAATATTGCACTGGGGAAAAAAAAAAAAAAAAATCGATGGTGGAAGTAATACCAAATAGTACCAAAAGTAGTCATAATAACATGTAGCCAAGTATGATACTGGTATAAAAATGTGTACTACAATACCACTGCTGAATCCAGAAGAGATGTTTACATCAGTCCATCGGCATGTAGATGTCCCATGAAGGGAACTATCACAACTCCCAGTGGATGGCTGTAGAGTCCCAGGTTGATAGAGGGAAGTGTAACAACCCTTGCGTGTGGCAGATAGTAAGGTCCCACCGGCATGCAGATATGAAGGCACAGCAAAGGAGCCCTTCAGATGGACATGGCAAGCCCCACCGGTGTCTGTGACGTTACCGAATCTCCAACAGAACTCCCTGAAGCCAGCGGAGAGGTGAGTACAAATCAAAAGAATTTTAATCAATCAAAAAAAATTAAGATTAATCGATTAATTAAAAGTTAATTTGCACAGCCCTATATATAATGTTTGGGGGTTCTAGGTAATTTTCTAGCAAAAAATACAGATTTTAACTTGTAAACACCAAATGTCATAAATAGGCTTAGTCATGAAAGGGTTAAGAGCCCATGCCACCTAAACCCTGTATCCGAAGAGAAGGCAGGGGCATAGGTGGAGCAGACCTGCAGATCAGTTACATAATCCAGCTAGAATACCTTCATCACACACTAGGGAGTGGAGGTTTAAAAAAATTCAAGTCTGAATCTGACATTTAGCAGAAAGGCCTCTCAGGTGTGCCGTCCTGGAAGGTGATAGGAAAAAACCTACGTTAGACTTACCGGTAACGGTATTTCTACGAACCTTCCAGGACAGCAGGCTTACTTCCCGCCCTATGTGGAGGGAAAGATAAGCTAAGCGCTAGGTGGTAAGTACCTATGTGGAACGATGTCCTTTGTGAACCAGTTCAGGATTACTTTATTACATACTGGGGATCAAGGGGAAGGGTGGGGACTTATAACAAGCTGTTAATTGATTGTGTTTCCTGTGGGGAAGAGCCCTCATCTCTCAGGTGTGCCGTCCTGGAAGGTTCGTAGACATACCGTTACTGGTAAGCCTAACATAGGTTTTTTTTTTTAAAGCGCCCGTCTCGACAAGCTCACGCACAGAAGTGAACGCATACGTGAGTAGCGCCTGCATATGAAAACTGTGTTCAAACCACAGAAGTGAGGTATCACCACGATCGTTAGAGCGAGAGCAATAATTCTAGCCATAGATGTCCTCTGTAGCTCAAAAGATGCAACCTACAGATTTTTTTAAATGTCGCCTATGGAGATTTATTAAGGGTAAAAGTTTGACGCCATTCCACGAGCTGGCGCAATTTTGAAGCGTGACATGTTGGGTATCAATTTTACTTGGCGTAACATATTTTACAATATATAAAAAAATTGGGCTAACTTTACTGTCGTCTTATTTTTTTAATACAAAAAAGTGATTTTTTTTTTCAAAAAAAAGTGCGCTTGTAAGACCACTGCGCAAATACGGTATAACAAAGTATTGCAATGACCGCCATTTTATTCCCTAGGGTGTTAGAAAAATTATATATCTATATATATATATATATATAGATATATATATAATATAGTTTGGAGGTTTTAAGTAATTTTTCTAGCAAAAAAATGTTTTAAACTTGTAAACGCCAAATCTGAAAAACAGGCTTGGTCCTTAAGTGGTTAAACGGAGATCATCATCCTTCCGTAGCCATTGAGAAATGGTAGGAATCTATTGCTTTTCCCAATAAGATGGAATTGGAGGTTAACCTCCTCCCAAAATGGACGACTCTTAGGGCATGCCGTATTTTTCGGACCATATGACGCACTTTTCCCCCCAAAAAATATGGGGGAAAATGTCCCTACGTCTTATAGAGCGAAAGTACATCAGCACCCCCCCCTTTCTATCAGCCCACCCCCCTCTGTGCCCCCCTATCAGCGTGCCCCTCCCCCTCTGTCTGTCAACCAGCCCACCTCCCCTCTCTATCAGCCTCCCTCCCCTCTGTCAGTCAGCCCACCCCATGAGCCCCCTTTCTATCAGCCCACCCCTCACTCTCTCTGTCTGTGCCCCTCCCTTTCTCTCTGCATCCCCCCTATCAGCGCCACCCCCTCTCTGTCAGCCAGCCCACCTCCCCCTCTGTCAGTCAGCCACCCCTTTCTTTCAGCCCCCGCCCTCTCTGTCTGCGCCCCCTCCCTCTCTGTCTGCGCCCCCTCCCTCTGTCTGCATCCCCCCTCTCTGTCAGTCAGCCCACCTCTCTCTATCAGCCAACCCCTCTGTCAGCCACATCAGGGTGCATTGTGCCAGCCACCCACCCACTGACTCACAGCATGGAGCCAGGCCAGCCACCCACTGACCCACAGCAGGGGAGCCAGGCCAGCCACCCGCAGCAGGGTGCCAGAAGAGAGCAGAGGAAAGGCACCCCAAGCCCTCACAAGCGCCGGCGATCTCTCGATATGTTCTGACACTTGCTGAAAAGACAGAGCAGCCCAAATAATGGCACAGGGCATTTCATGGGCACTGGTAAATATTTTAGTACACCATTTGGTTAAAAAAAAAAATGTTTTTCTTGTTTTCCTCCGTGAAATCCTAGGTGTGTCTTTTGGTCAGGTGCAACTTATAGAGTGAAAAATACAGTATATGGTGGTCTTGCCCTAAGATCCGTGTGTTGCACCGCTTCCACATTTCCTCCAACACAAGGATAAGTCTGACATATACATAGGGGCTATTTACCAAAGGCAAACCCGCTTTGCACTACAAGTGCAAAGCTAAAATGCTGTGTTTTTATTTTCTTTGCATGTCCCCTGAGATGTGGGGTCTTATTGACCCCGCATCTCTCCATAAAGAGGACCTGTCGCCAACCATTTCTATTACATGGGATGTTTACATTCCTTGTAATAGGAATAAAAGTGATTTTTTTTTTAAATGCCCTGTCCCTGGTGCCTCGCGCTCAGAAGTGAACGCACAAATATGTAAACTCTGTTCAAACCACACGTCTGAGATATCGCCATGTGTGTTAGTGTGAGCAAGAATTCTAGCACTAGACTTCCTCTTAACTCTAAACTGGTAATCTGTAAAAAAAAATAAAGTAAAACTTTGCCTATGGAGGTTTTTAAGTACCAAAGTTTGGCGCCATTCTATGAGTATTCTATGAGTATTCTATGATTTACTCGGCTTAACATTTTTCACATTATACCTAAAAATTGGGCTAACTTTACTGTTTTTTTAATTCATGAAATTTTATTTGCCAAAAAAAGCATTGGAAAATTGTTGCATAAATACTGTGCGAGATAAGTTGCAATGACTGCCATTTTATTCCCAATGGTGACTGCTACAGAAAGATTATATGTTTTGAGTAATAAAGATGATTTTTTTTGTAGGAGAGGAGTGCCAGAATAGGCCTGGTATGGAAGTGGTTAAAGAGCAAATATGTTGCGGAAGGCTGCGGATGACCTGGGATAGCTGTTTATATATCTCCACTGATCCAAAATGATCGTTTTGACTTCCATACATAAAGACCTTGATGGTTTAATCTTTGAATCCTCCATCGCATGAAGTAGACACAGGGCCAGATTCTCAAAAGAGACACACTGGCGTTTTGTAGGAAACACCGGCGTATCTCTGTATTTTTTTACTGGGTATCTATGCGTGTGATTCGTAGAATCACTTACGCATAGATACAGTGAAGATCCGACATGTGTAAAACAATTACACTGTCGGATCGTAGATGTAATGACATCGCTGGCCGCTAGGTGGCCTTTACGATGATTTCTCATTTGCCTATGCAAATGAGCCTAATCCGACGATTCCCGAACGTTTTTACGCCGCCCCGTATATGAGGGGTAACCTTATGAAGTCCTGTCGTTGCCATGTTAAGTATGGCGTCGGGTCAGCGTCGTCTTTTTCCGTCGGTTATGTTGTTTTACTAATTCGTTTGCGAATAGGGATTTACGTAAACAACGCTCACGTCGGTTTCATTCACTTTTTCCGACGTGAGCTGGAGCATGCGCACTGGGCATTTTTTGAGGCCGGCCCAACGCAGTTCGATCGACACGGGGGCGCGCTTAATTTAAATACAAGCCTCCCCCTTTGAATTACGGGGTGATACGCAGAGCCATTTACACTACGCCAACGCAACTTACGGAGCAAGTGCTTTGGGAATACGGCACTTGCTCTGTTAAATTGCGGCGGCGTAGTGTAAATGGCTTACGCTACGCCAGCGGCAAAACTACGGGAATCTGGCCCACAGTGTATACTCGTGGAACCATGATTTAAAACCTCTAGCTAGGGCTCCCAGCATAAAATATTTATGTCCCAAGAGAGGCATTATTAGGGAGTTATATTCCCAGCAATATGGAGTATGCAAGGAATCGCATAATACCAATGTAGATCTAGTCAGTGGGGATGTTGCAGATGCCAGCCCCCTCATTAATCGAGGTATCCAAGGTTTAATCAAAAGATTGATATCTGCCAATGCCATTTCTAGTTCAACCCAAAGTTTAGTCTTTTAACCACTTCCATACAGGGCACTATACACCTTCCCGCCCAAGCCAATTTTTAGCTTTCAGTGCTGTTGCACTTTGAATGACAATTGCGTGGTCATGCTACACTGTACCCAAACTAAAATTGTATCATTTTGTACCCACAAATAGAGATTTCTTTTGGTGGTATTTGATCACCTCTGGGATTTTTATTTTCTGCAAAAAAAATAAAAAAATTACCGAAAATTTGGAAAAAAAAATGCTTTTTTTGTTTCCGTTATAAAACATTGTAAATAAGTATGTTTCTCCTTCACTAATGGGCACGGATGGTATGGCACTGATGGGCAGCACGGATAGGTGGCACGGATAGGCGGCACAGATGGGCAGGGATAGGCGACACATATGGGCACTGGTAGGCAGCATGGATTGGCACTGATAGGCGGCATGGATGGGCATAGATGTGTTGTACTAATGGATGCCAATCAGTGCCAAACAATACCTGCCAATCAGTGATGCCCATTGTGGGCACTGATTGGCATCCATTGTGGCACTGATTGGTATCCATTGTGTCATCCCTGGTGGTCTAGGGTGGCATACCTTTTTTTTATATCCCTGGTGGTCCAGTGGGCATCCTCGGGGGGGCTGTGCTGATAATCGATCAGCACAAACCCCCCCCCCCCGTCAGAGGAGCAGCCGATCGGCTCTCCTCTACTCGCGTCTGACAGACGCGAGTGAGGAAAATCCGATTACCGGCTTTTCCTGTTTACATCGTGATCAGCCGTGATTGGACACGGCTGTTCACGTGGTAAAGTGTCTCTGTGAGAGACACTTTACCTAGATTGGTGTTGCGGGATGTCAGACTGACACCCTGCAACAACGATTGCCGCAAATGCGTGCCCCCGGGGGCGCGCAACGGCTCAATATTCTGACGACGTCCTATGACGTCCAGTCAGGATCTAGCAACCACTTTGCCAACGTCAATTTGTCATTGGCGGGCGGCAAGTGGTTAAGCATATTTCCAATCTGTAATGCGTGTCATAATAATTGCCTGATAATATTAGGACGTTATAAAATATTACTTGATATTCTAGTGCACTGTTCCTTCCAGATAAAGTGTGCAATAATAGATTGAAGCGTTGAAAAAAGATCCTGCGGGAGAGGTAACATTTGAAAAATATATAAAACTCAAGGAAGTACATTCCTCTGACATTGACATTGATCTTCCCTAACCACGAATGGAAAAGGGAAGACCATTTACGTAGATCTAATTTAATGCTATTAAGCAAGGGGAGATGGTTATGTCAAAATAAACTAGTAAGATAAATACCTAGATATTTTAAAATTGATAGTTGCCAAGTAAAGGGAAATAACGGTTTCAAGGTTTGTTTCAGGTATCGGTATTGAGATATTCAATATTTCAGATTTAATCTTATTTTAAAATTTTAATATAGATTAAAAATGTCCTGTGTTAGTCTAAACAAATTTGTCAGAGTAATCCTTGGTTGTTAAACATGAAATAACACTTTATGTTCCTTTCCCTTCACTTTCTCACCATGTATATTTGGATTAATCTGTACAGTCGAAAGAAAGGGTTCTAAATAGATGGTAGGGGGGCGTGACCTGGCGCATGGCGGTGTAAGACGCTGAACTTGTGAGCTTCCGCACACGCCGTGATGACGATCGACTTTTAGACCGCATACACACCGCAATACAGGTCGGTAATGGGCAGGAAAGGAGGGGGAGACACTCACCATACCCCCGATTTGGGTAGAGACGGCGAAATCGACCGCTTTTTTCCATAAAATCCGGCCGGAACAACGCGACCCCCTCCCGTCCAAGATGGCGGCGGCCCGTTCTTCAGGGAAACACTCAGCTTCCCATGGCTCCTCATCCCAAAAATCCTCCTTAACTATGAGAACTCCGCAGAGGGCCATCTCTCCTCCAGAGTCGGATGCAGGCTCGACCTGCTCAGCCTGCCATTCCCCTGATTCCCATCGCTCCTATGCAGGCTGGGATCTTGAGGCCTTCATCAAGGCCTTGCCAACCAGGCATGACTTTGAGGCCTGTGTGCAGAGGATGGAGCGCTCATATAAGCAGGAAATCTCTGAGCTCAGGAGGGATGTCACAAAAAGACTGGAGGAAGTGGAACATAGTGTGGTAGAAACAGTCTCCACGCTGCAGGCTCATGAAGTTATCCTAAATGAACATACTGCACAGATCCAGCAGCTCATGCTTTCTCAGGACGAACAGGAGAATAGGGCCAGACGCAATAACATACGTGTCCGAGGCCTCCCTGAAACAGTTGAAATGAAGGATCTAGCCCCAGTTGTTATTGGAATATTTAATGAACTGCTCCAAAAGGATAAGGAAGGCCCAATAGAGCTTGACCGGATTCACAGGGCTCTGGGGCCCAAGAACCCCAATCCAGATTATCCCAGGGATGTGATCTGCAGAACTCATTTTTTCGCTATCAAAGACGCCATTATGCAGGCTGCTCGCACACAGGAATCCATTTATTTCAATGAAGTCTGCATTCACCTTCTGCCAGATGTATCTAAACTGACTTTAGACCTTCGTAGATCACTGAAACACCTGACCGGAGCCCTTCAAGCTAAACAAATCAGGTACCGATGGGGTTTCCCTTTTCAACTTTCAGCATCCCACAATGGAAAGTCAGCTGTCTTCCGCACCCTCGGAGATCTACCCAAGTTTTTGGGCACCTTTGAACTTCCACAGATACCCCTGCCGGACTGGCCGCTAAAGGCTGCGACTCCTGGATTCCAACCCTCCTCCGGATGGAGGAGACAGACCAAGGAGCCGAAACGCTCCAGGGCAGAAGCCCCTTTACCACCCGCTGATTGATGGGCAGAGCCCTTTTTCTATTTTTTTTTTGTCTTCTCTTATTTAGGAGACGGGTCGGCTGAACTGTTCCCCGGCGGACTATTTGGTCTGATTTTGGTTAGAGCATTGCACTATTGACTGTTCCTAAAGTGTTTTTTCATAGCAAAGTTCCTTTTACTGTTGATTACCTTGAACCGTCTAATTTTTCCATGTTTGATCTTATCCCCAATTTTGCTCTGGCATCTCATCACCAGGTTCAGCCTTGACCCCCGCTGTCAGGAGGGCTCTCCCAGCCCTTATTCCATCCACTCCCCCCCCCCCCCCCGCCCTGATTATGCCTTGGTTGTATACTGGGGCTGCCTTTGGTGTGTCTATTTGTGTTGCCCTCTCCTGGGAGCACTAGGCATTATAGTAAATAAAGAAATACGCTGCACTGCCAGCGTATTTCTTTAGTAAATGTCAAAAGGGCTGTTCTTCCTGCCTGTGCACCATGAGTCATGGCGCACAGGCTTGGTAAATCAGCCCAATGATTGAAGAATTGTCACCATACCTCTGATGTGCCATTCATCTATGTGCAGGAAATATAGGAACTGGGGTGCAGAAGAATGGCAGCAGGTGCTCTGGACCAATGAGTCAAAGTTTTAAGTATTTGGCTGTACTAGGAGGCACTTTGTTCGCCAAAGGGCTGTAGAGCAGTACAAAAATGAGGATCAAAGGTGTCTTCAATGCTAAGAAATACAGGCAGATATTTATCTATCAAGCCATACAATCAGGGAAGCATGTGATTGGCCTAAATTTATTTTGCAGCAGGACAATGACCCCATAAATACAGAAGGTGTGGCCCACACAGAGCTCTGATCTCAACTTCATCGAGTCTATCTGGGATTACATGAAGAGACAGAAGGATTTGAGGCAGCCTGCATCCACAAAAGATCTGTGGTTAGTCCCCCAAGATATTTGGAACAACCTACCTGCCAAGCTCCTTCAAAAACTGTGCAAGTGTACCAAGAATTGATGTTGGATTGAAGGCAAAGATTTCTCTTCTGATCATTTACTTTCCATTTTGTTAATTGATAAAAATAAAAAAAAACTATTAACACTTCTATTTTAGAATACTTCTTAACCACTTGCCTACTGTGCACCTACACCCCCTTCCTGCCCAGACAAAATTTTAGCTTCGGGCACTGTGTCGCTTTAACTGACAATTGCGCGGTCGTGCGATGTGGCTCCCAAACAAAATTGACGTCCCCCCCCCCCCCACAAAGAGAGCTTTCTTTTGGTGGTATTTGATCGCCCGTGCGGTTTTTATTTTTTGCGCTATAAACAAAAAAGGAGCGACAATTTTGAAAAAAGACACAATGGGCCAGATCCTCAAAAGAGATACGCCTGTGTTTCGAATGGACTAAGAGTGTGCTTGTAGTACACTAAAAACTACGGGGCCTTCTGCTGCAGTGGTGGATGGGACTTGTAGTTTATTTTTTACAAATCTCTGTGAATGAATGACGTGCGCCAATTTTAAATGTGTCATGGCATGCTTTTGCGTTTTGACATATTTCAGTGAGCTGGTCATCTACCCTAGTGGTGACCGGCAGTTATCCAGTGCATGAAAAAAAATGCAGGTCACCATGAAAAAGCCCTTAGGATTATGGAAGCAGAAGCTTTTGATCTGTTGGAAAGAAGATTTGTATTTTCATACGTTACTGGTTATATTTTGTTTGTGTATTTCTTCAGTTCAAAATAAATGCCTTTCTTTCCTTGCCATTCTTCTGGGCTTGTTTTATGACTTGTTAACGTGTCTTGGCTATTTTACGATATTTTCGCAATCGCTGTGATATGGGGCTAAAAGGGAAGCAAGGCGAAATACATATCTTCTGGGTCATAGGAGGGCACTTACTTACTTTGCCTGGTATGGAGAATAAATCCATGCCTAATTCAGGGCAGAAATAGATTAATGCTTACCTGTAGGTGCAACAAATATCTCCTAAACCTACACGGTTAAAGGATCACTAAAGGAATTTTTTTTTTTAGCTAAATAGCTTCCTTTACCTTACTGCAGTCCTGGTTTCATGTCCTTTTTGTTTGTTTTTGCTTTGAAGTTGCTGTAATCCTGCACTGATCTCCACACTTCCTGCTTGTCTGTTTCCTTATAACCACAGTGCTGGGAGCTTTCTCACGGTGGTCTAAGCTGTCATTACTGTGTGTCTAAAACTTCCCAGAACCAATCAGATTCATAAACAAAACACTGCCCTGGATTTGTTTGTTTTTGTTCTGTGTTTGTATTTCTACTTTACAGAAACATGAAGCCAGTTCAAAAGTGAAACTAACCTGCAGGCACATTATATGATTGATTTTTATCTATTTTTAATCATTTTGAAAAGGAATCAGTTAACTTTTATGTCTCTATTCCCTGTAAACAGTCATTTCAGCAAAAAAAATGTTTTCCTTTTAGTGACCCTATAAGCAGATATTTGCAAAAGAAAGGCACTGATGTCTATGGCGCATGCGCCGCAAACAACGGCGCGCAGGCGCACTGAGCGTGCCATTACTAACGGCGATCATGCCGGTAGTGGCGGCACCCGCACGCATGCGCGTGAGTGACCTCATTGCGGCTCCGGCCAGTCACAGCGCCGCGATATGCGGAAGTCACTCATGGAGAGATGGCGCCGATGGAGGAGGTGACCGAGCACCACTGCGGGGGCTTCGATCTCAGGTAAGTACTTCATAATGAGCTAGTATGCTATGCATACTAGCTCATTATGCCTTTGCCTTGCAGGGTGTTTTTGAAAAAAAAAAAGAGGGTTTACTTACTCTTTAAACATTTCTATTGGAGGCATTACAGTTCTATATTGCTGTAACTCTGCCTGGACCAATTTGTAGCTAAAATAGTACGTCCTTACGAACGCATTAATCAATGTATGCAATCAATCACTTCAAGGTGGCTTAAATTAGCTGACCATGGGGTCATTATACCCAAAAGTATGCCCTCATTAATTGGGGCCTTTATACAAATTCGAGTGGCACGTCATGGCCCATAATTTACTGCGGCATCGCAGTGCATTGCTGGCCGATGATTGGCCAAGCATGCACCCGCATGCTTTGGCCAATCACAGCGCGGTAAAACGGAGAGCCATAATTGGCCAAAGCCACTGTGGTCAGAGGCTGCAGAGGGGATGGACAGGAGAGGTCAGAGGCTGCAGAGGGGGTGGACAGGAGAGGTCAGAGGCTGCAGAGGGGGTGGACAGGAGAGGTCAGAGGCTGCGTGGGAGGGTGGACAGGAGAGGTCAGAGGCTGCGTGGGGGAGTGGACAGGAGGTCAGAGGCTGCGTGGGGGGTGGACAGGAGGTAAGAGGTTGTGTGGACAGGAGGTCAGAGGCTGCATTGGGGGTGGACAGGAGAGATCAAAGGCTGCAGAGGGGGTGGACAGGAGAGGTCAGAGGCTGCGTGGGAGGGTGGACAGGAGAGGTCAGAGGCTGCGTGGGGGAGTGGACAGGAGGTCAGAGGCTGCGTGGGGGGTGGACAGGAGGTCAGAGGTTGCGTGGACAGGAGGTCAGAGGCTGCATTGGGGGTGGACAGGAGAGATCAGAGGTTGCAGAGGGGGTGGACAGGAGAGGTCAGAGGCTGCGTGGGAGGGTGGACAGGAGAGGTCAGGGGTTGCGTGGGGGAGTGGACAGGAGAGGTCAGAGGCTGCGTGGGGGAGTGGACAGGAGGTCAGAGGCTGCGTGGGGGGGGTGGACAGGAGGTCAGAGGTTGCGTGGACAGGAGGTCAGAGGCTGCATTGGGGGTGGACAGCAGGTCAGAGGCTGCATTGGGGGTGGACAGCAGGTCAGAGGCTGCATTAGGGGTGGACAGGAAGTCAGAGGCTGCATTGGGGGTAGACAGGAAGTCAGAGGCTGCATTGGGGGTGGACAGGAGGTCAGAGGCTGCGTGGGGGGTAGACAGGAGGTCAGAACCTGCGTGGGGGGTGGACAGGAGGTCAGAGCCTGCGTGGGGGGTGGACAGGAGGTCAGAGCCTGCGTGGGGGGTGGTGCATGGGGGGTGGACAGGAGGTCAGAGGCTGGGTGGACAGGAGGTCAGAGGCTGTGTGGGGGGTGGACAGGAGGTCAGAGGCTGCATTGGGGGTGGACAGGAGGTCAGAGGCTGCATGGGGGGTGGACAGAAGGTCAGAGGCTGGGGATGGTACAGGGAAGGTCAGAGGCTGGGAATGGTACAGGGGAGGTCAGAGGCTGCAGAGGGGGTGGACAGGGGAGGTCAGAGGCTGCGTGGGGGGTGGTCAGGAGGTCAGAGGCTGTGTGGGGGTGGACAGGAGGTCAGAGGCTGTGTGGGGGGTGGTCAGGGGGTCAGAGGCTGTGTGGGGGGTGGTCAGGGGGTCAGAGGCTGCATGGGGGGTGGTCAGAGGCTGTGGGGGGATAGACAGGAGGTCAGAGCCTGCGGAGGGGGAGTGGACAGGAGGTTAGAGCCTGCGGAGGGGGGGTGGACAGGAGGTTAGAGCCTGCGGAGGGGGGGTGGACAGGAGGTTAGAGCCTGCGGAGGGGGGGTGGACAGGAGGTTAGAGCCTGCGGAGAAGGGGGGCATAGGAAGAGACACTCACTGAGCGACACGGCGGCCGGTGGCAGTACTGCTTTATTTTTAAAAATGGCGCCGCTCTGCACCATCGCGTCACTGCGCATGCGCCCGGCTTTCCGGAAATTGCCGAGCGGGTACGAGATTTCCCGAGCACGGCTAGCTTCGGAAATGAGCTGGCGCATTCGCAGTTGCATGACGGCCCGGCTGGCGGCCGCAGCCATATTTTTTTTTTGGGTGCCGCTGACCTTAACATTAAAGTCAATGGAAAACGCACATATGTGCGGTTCCATACGTATAAACCGTATGCGTTTTTCGTCTGCGCATGCGCATTTTCAAAACAAGAAAATCTTTTTTTATTAAATGACACTAATTCCAAAAACGTATGTGTTTTTTTAATCAAAACCGGATGGAACCGTACGCACTTTTTGAAACCGTATACGTTTTATAAACGCATACGTTTACGTACGGTTCAATCCGTTTCAGCCGCATACGTTTTTTCATATAAATCAGATGGGAAAATCGTAGTGTGAACCCAGCCTTACAGAGTTCTCGCATCGCACTAGTGTGAACCGAGCCTGATAGCCAGTTCACACCACATGCAGTCCAGTGCGTTTTTCCTGCATCAAAACGCATGGAAAGTAGGTTATATGGTTCTCAATGGCATAGTTCACATCAGTGCTGTGACTGTCAGTTCTAGTGCCACAAAAAAAAAATAGAACAAACTGCATTTTTTCTGCACTGGAGCACAGTAAAACGCATCATAAACACACCGGACTTCAGTACAGTGAAAAGATAAAAACAGGATTTTAAAGAAAAAAAAGCATCTAAAATGCACCCAGAAATGCATCCGGAACGGATTTGGAGTGCGTTTTTGTGGGATTTAGCATGGAGGACAACTACTATAGTATAGTTATGTGCTTTTACTGAACGGTCCGTTTAAGAAGCTCCTCACTTGCCCTGTTGGCAGAACCCATCCATCCCTTGTTCTCTCCACTAATGTTGCCTGAGGTGACGTCACTTGCCGGCCGGCTTTGCTGGGCGCGGCTTTCCTCCCATCCTCGCCTGGCTCCCTCGCCTCACGTGATCGAAGAAAGGCGCGGCCTTGCGCAGAGTGGGCGGGGTCGACCTCCCACCCCTCCAACTAATTCCCGGTTAGAAAGTAAGTTTGACTGACAGGGTCTTGCCAGCCCTCTTCATCCAATAGTCTCACGACGAGAGACTCTGTCACGCCCACCCAGCTAGCGGTCGCCTGGGGCTGGGAGGAGTTTGCGCGCGCGTTTGTTGTGGGCGTCACCTTTACGGCATGAGCGCACACGGCATGCAGCAGACAAAAGGGGTGCCGGGCGGGAGCGCGCACGACTCGGGAACGAGCAGAGGTGGCAGTGGAAGCATGCAGGAGCTCCGGGGGGAGGAGGAGCCGGGTGGAGAGGGCCCCCGGGGGCCACATGAGGGAGACATCAAAGGAGAGTCGGGCCCCCGGGGGCCACACAGAGAGCACTTGAATCACGAGACGCTGACGTCAACTGGACTTTATGTGTCCCAATTTGAACCTGACTCCGGCGATGTCCAGGAGTCTCCGCGGAGCCTGGGCCCTGTGGCTCTCCAGCATCCAGAGCAGTGTCCGATGGGCCCCCGGGATCTCCTGACGTGTGTCCGGCCGGTAGAGGTAGATCTAGTAGACGCCGAGCACAGGGATGCTCCAGAGGAGGAGGAAGACACCGAGCATCAACAAGCAGAGCCTGGAGATCTGACCACCACCACATACACCTTCAAACCGAGGTTCCCAACGGATCCTCTTCTCAGACCTCTGCTCAGTGTCCAGGCCAGCCTCTACCCAGCACAGGCTCAGCCCTATGACCAGAGTGCGCGGGAAGCTGCCTTTCTACCTCCAGGGATGACCCCCTCCTGTGTCCACCTCTTCCCCCCAGAGCCTGCAGATGATGAGTTTCCTCTCATGCTGGACCCCATCTCTTCCCTGGGACTCCATGACCACCAGGATGGAGAGGAGACTGCCATGGAGCTGCCTGGCTCAGGCTCTTCTAGCCCAGAACCTGGGGGGGACCTCTATGGAGCCGATCACTTGCTGGCACATGAAGTCCGCAGAAGAGGCATCAACATGACCGAGGGGGTCCCGGTACCCAGCTCCGAACATGTGGCTGAGATTGTGGGCAGGCAGGGTCAGTATGTGTACTTTACACTTTGTTATCTTTGTACTCTTGTCAATGTCAACTAGTATGGTGGAATTCTAACCATTCCCATTGATTGGTCCTTATGGGGTCCTCTCTGATTGCACGTTCACAACTGTACTCTATGTATGGATTTCAAGCATAGTTCTGTCAGTCCACCTTGGACCAGTGCAAGTATCATATTTGGAGTTGTAGATCTCTGTAGTAGTTGCCATTACTAGTGATCACTGCTCTCTTCCAGGTCCTGTGTTAAGTGGCTGCAGGGGGATCCCTTAACGTGGTCGTAGAGGCTGAAGAGTTTTTACCTTAAAGGAGAAGTCCAGCCTGGGCTCTTTTGGCTGGGCTTCTCCTAAGGGTCACAGGATTGCAATTTGTTTTGCACTCCTGTACCCCGTTTTCAGCAGAGAGCGGACTGAAATCCATACTCTGCTGACGTCACAGGAATCCTGACTCTGGAAGTCTGGGTTCGCCAGGTTCCTGGACTGATGGCCGTGTCAGCCGCTCAGCGAGCCACTGAGATAGCCGCTCTCCTCCCCAGCTCAGCACTTCAATGGGCAGGAGAGCTGCTGATTGACAGTCAGCAGCTCTCCTCTCTGGGAGCCGAGCGATGTTTCATGGCTCAGTTCTCAGATGCCGGGGGACAAATACAGCATCGGACCGATGCTGCATCTACTTGGGTAAGTACGGTGGGGTACAAAAAGCCAAACTCCTACTTCTCCCGTAAAGCGGTGTTCTGCTCATAAGTAGAACTTCCGCTTAATTGACTCTACCCCCACCCCCCTCCAGTGCTGCGTTTCAGGGGGGATATATATTTATTTATTTTTTTGACAGGTTGAAAAGAAAAACAAAGCAGAGTTGGCGCTGGTCCTATGGAGCCATATGCTCCATAAAAGAGGCTCCTAGTGCAAGGTGCAGTGGTTTTTGATAGGTACCATTCCCCACTTCCGGGAGACCGAGCTGCGGCCCGGTCTCCCGGAAGTTCGCCCTCCCCCTCCTTCCTTCCGCAGCCGGACCAAATAGAATTGCATGTGCAGTAGAGAACAGCCTGTGAAGCCCAAAGGCTTCTCTGCTTGGTTCACTTACCAGGAATGGCGGTGGCTGCACCCGACAGCCGATCTGAAGATCGGCTGGGATGCTGACATCTTGGGCTCCCTGGACAGGTAAGTGTCCATATATTAGCAGCTGCAGTATTTGCAGATGGTGTTTTTACGGAGGGTTGGACCTCTTTAAAAAAATAAATTCACCTTTGGGAACATGTTAGTCGAGTCCACCCAATTTTTGGGTGAAACATGTAAAATTACTTGCTCTACCACCTCTAGTGACAGAAAGCCAGGAATGTTCTCCTCCCACTCTTGGTCACTGTATGTGTGTGTGTGTGTGTGTGTGTATGTATATATATATATATATATATATATATATATATATATATATATATATATATATATATATATAAAAGCAGGCTTCAACCACCTGGTCGCGTCATTCATTTAGAACAGGGATCCTCAAACTACGGCCCTCCAGCTGTTGTGGAACTACACATCCCATGAGGCATTGCAAAACTCTGACATTCACAGACATGACTAAGCATGATGGGAATTGTAGTTCCTGAACAGCTGGAGGGCCGTAGTTTGAGGACCCCTGATTTAGAGTTCTGTAAATGGGAAACTACAAGTACTGACAGCCTTTGCGGCTGTCCACTTAGTATTCTCTGTGCCATCATGGCTCTGAGTGCTCTGGTAGCTCATTGTCTCTTCCTGTCAATGTGTACCTGCCTATACAAGCAGACATGTACAATAAGTCTGCAGGAGTCCTGCATGGCAACAGCAACGCATGCATTTTTTTAACATTAAACATTATTTTTTATTTGAACTTATCCCTTAAAGGGGTTGTAAAGGTTTTTTTTTTTGTTTTGTTTTTTAAATGTCAGGTTGTTTTGCACAGAGTTGCCCCGATCCTGCTTTTCTGGGGTCCCTCAGCGGCTCTCAGCTCCTCCCCGCAATAGCTAACCCCCTCTGGGAAGCTCTCTCCCGAGAGGGTTAGCTTGCAGGAGCTCTCCTGTGTGGTAGTTGGCGTCCATGACTCGGTCCCGCCCCCCGACGGCCACGTCATTGGATTTGATTGACAGCCGTGGGAACCAATGGCTGCGCTGCTATCCAATTATAGACTCTGTGGAGAAGTGGACGGCGGGGGACACGCAGAGCAGGTGAACAGGCTTGTGTAAGGTAAAAAAAAACACGAACCTTTACAACCCCTTTAACAAATTTTCTGCATTAAAGTAAAAAAAAAAAAATTATTTGTGTGATCAGAAAATGCAGCCTGCAGAACTGATCAGTGTATTCTAGCAGCCGAAGGGTCCCACAGTCAGAATACATTTAATTTCTTGATCAGCTGGCTGATTGATCAATAGAAAAACAATCCATCTATGTACAGCCTGAATGCATTTTTTTCTGAATGAATAAATCTAGTGACACATGCCTCTCCACATCATTCAATTCAAGAACACCTCATATTAACCAAGAGGGATATAAGGTGTTTGGCACTTGTGTCAAGCAAGCAGCACCCTCCTACCCCGTGCTCTTGTCAATGTCAACTAGTATGGCTGAATTCTAACCATGCCCATTGATTGGTGGATCTGGGGAAATGGGGTCCACTTGGCATGAGACCTGAAAGGGCAGTCATTTCTTTCTAGCTTTCGTAGGTATGGTATATGCATTCACACGTCGATCCAAGCTGAACCACTGTACCTATGCATTAAAAGCTTGCCTGGCATTCAGCTTTAAAGTGGAACTATGTTAAAAATAAGACATTGAGAGCAGAGAGCTCTTTTATTGCTGAAGAGATATGCAATGCCTCTTCTGCAACAAAGTAGTTTCCTGCCTGTTTTCCCTTATGGGGGATGGGATGACGACGGACTGTAGAGTCAGTCGTCATCCGATCCGCCAGACGTATGGAAAATAAGGGTTTTCCTCCATCACACTTTGGCGGGTTGGATGTCAGCGGGCATGTCGCCGCTGACATCGGTGGCTCCATAGAGGTGCACGGAGCGCCCGTTCAGGTCCACCTAAAAAAACTGACAGACGGACCTGAATGGTCCACCTGTGTGAAAGGGGCCTTTGTGTCTTTGTTCTGAATTAAAACCCAATTCTGGGCAATATCTATTTTGCTCCCTTCCACCCATAACTTAAAGCAGAACTAAACCCCTAAAAAAAAGGGAGAACATGCTGCATTTTTCCTGCTCTGTACCACAGTAAAAAAATTCAAACGGGAAAATAAAAAGGCATCTAGCATGCATCCAGAAATGCACTGGAATGTGACAAAAATGCACATGCAAAAGCTCATCCGGAACGCATCTGCAGTGCATTTTTGTGGCGTGAACCAGCCCTAAAACAATTGATTTAGCATGGGGGACAACTACTACTATGTGCTTTTACTGAACAGTCCATTTAGGAAGCTCCTCACTTGCCGTGTTGGCAGAAAGTGCAGCGAGCGATGTCTGGAAGTGGAAGCAAATACCTGGATTTGACAGGTATGTGTCCCCCCCCCAAGGTGCCAAATGTGACACCAGAGGGGGGGGGGGGGGAATAAATTCTAAATAAAAAATGGTAAAAAAAGAAATATAAAGGCGCCCTTCTACATTCTCGCACCCCATTGCGCCAAAGAATAAACTGAGAAGAACTCTAAAGCAGCTACTTTAAATACATAAATAATGATATGAAATAATTCTGAGTGAACAAAATGGCAGCGCTAAGTTCAGTGACTGAACAAAAATTAACATACCCCCGTGAAAGAGTATCATACATATACTAAAAAAATGTGCGTATACACACACTTTTTTTTTTTAAGTATATGTATGATACTCTTTCACGGGGGTATGTTTATTTTTGTTCAGTCACTGAACTTAGCGCTGCTATTTTGTTCACTCAAAATTATTTAATGCGAATAAATTCTAAATGTTGGTTGCCAGCGTTCCTGTGTTGGTCCTTAACGTTCAAGCAAGCCATACAATGGCAGGAGTCATAGCTGGTCACACGTGCAGCACCATGGCAACGGTGGCCAAGATGGCAGTCTCCTTGCTGTAAAGGACAGAGGTTTTAGTTCTGTTTTTTTTTCATCACCTCTGCAGTGTTTAAGCTGATTGAGCATGTATGTTCTCAGCAGTGTAGAAGTGATCGGGTGGCTTTACTACTGCCTGAACCACTTCTCATAGAATGTCAACAGCTTACAGTGCATTGAAAAAGTATTCCTGCCCCTTGAAGTTTTCCACGTTTTGTCAAGTTGCAACCAAAACGCCAATGATTGGGCACTATTCCCATTCCCCCTCCCCCAGGAACACCAATGATGGGGCACTATTCACCCCCCCTCAGGAACCCCAATGATGGGACACTATCCCCCCCCCCTCAGGAACACCAATGGCGGGGTACTATATTCCCCCCCAGGAGCACCAATGATGGGGCACTAGTTCTCCCCCTACCCCGAGACACCAATGATGGGGCACTCACCCTGACAAATACCAAAATTTATGTTTTGCTGTATTTTAAAAGTAAGCCTCTATATACATGGTTATATCGCAGCTCTCCCTCTCCCACACCCACTCCCTCTTGTTGCTTTTAATCCTTTTGGGTACTAGAGGACTAAAGGCGCCCCACTAGTTGCTGAAAAGCGCAGCTAAAACTAGTGAAACTGGCCTTATGTGCCACTTAGTGGTGGTCTATCATTTTGTGATATGGCACTGTTACTTTAACTGACAATTGCGTGGTCATGCAATGCTGTGCCCAAACAAAATTGATGTCCTTTTTTTCCCCGCCAATAGCTTTCTTTTGGTAGTATTTGATCACCTCAGAGTTTTTTGTTCTATAAACAAAAAAGAATAACTTTTTTTTTTCTGCTATAAAAATCTATCCAATGAAAAAAACAAATGTCATCATACATTTTAGGCCAATATGTATTCTGCTACATACTTTTGGTAAAATAAATCCCCAAAAGTGCTTGATTAGTTTTGCGCTAGGGATGTCCCGATACTAGTACTCAGGGAAATGCTCCGATGCTTCACCCGATACCTGGGCAGTCAGGGTGATCGGTGCGGCAGGGGAGTTACAAGCACTGATCTGCCCCCTTTTTCAGCTGCTTTAGTTAAGGTTATACAGCGGTGATCGGTGCTTGTAACTCCCCCCAAAGCCGCCCCGATCACCGCTGACTGCCCCTCTCTGTGCTCTGCCCTGCCCCCCTCCGTTCGGTCTCAAAGTGGTATCGGGACAACCCTAGTTTGCACAAAAGTTATAGCGTTTTTTTTTTTGTTTTTTTATCTAGTAATGGTGGCTATCAGTGACTTGGATGGACTGTGATATTGCAGTAGACATTCTAACACCTGACACAAATACAATGATCAGTGCTAAAAAATATGCCCTGTTGCTGCATAATTGACACTGGCTGGCAAGGGGATAACACAGGGGTGATCAGCGTTAACTGTGCCTAGCCAGTGTTTTACTAGTAAAAGATGGAATTTATGCCCTGCTTTGCAGGGGGACACAAAGTCCGTCCCTTGCCTCCTGTCAGAACAGTGATCAGCCTTGTTTACATAGGCAGATCGTAGTTTCGTCTCTCTGCTTAATGATTGGCATGTGCCAGCGGAGTTTGGGTTCCATGCAATCACAGCAAAAGTGTGCTGCGTGCACATGTGTGCTCCCCATTCGGAAGTGTCAGATCATGTGTATACATGATCCAGCACACAGGTGCCACCCTGTAGCAGTAAAACTGCTGTAGGGCAGACCTTAAAGTGGAGTTCTACCCAAAAGTGGAACTTCCGCTTTAAGCACTCCTTGCCCCCTGACAAGCCACATTAGGCATGTCATTTTTTGGGTAAGGGGAGTGTGTACCCTCTTTTTAGAGGGACTTCCTGTCTCGCTTCCTTTCTTTGGCCACGTAGGTGACGACTCCTCTCCCCCTAGGTAACCCCTCCCTGCCAGCAATCTTCTGGGACACAACTTGGTCCCAGAAGATCGGCTGGCCAATAGGAGAGTGCAGCGCGGCTCGTGCATGAGCAGTGCTCGTCCGGCCATGAAACCATAAGCTGTCACGGCCGGGTGCCCAGTTACTATGACGGCGTAGAGGAGGGGGAGAGGAGCAAGCAGCTGGGTGGCAGCATCATCATCGCTGGACCGTGGGGCAGACAAGTGTCGCTTTATTAAAAGTCGGCAGCTCTGCTTTTTGTAGCTGCTGACTTTTGATAAACGAAAAAACGGGTGGAACTCCGCTTTAAGTGGTTGAACAAAGCCCAATTGCTTTAGTGGCCATGGATTTGTTTGCATGAAGCTAACAAGTTAATCAAGTACTGGGCTATATGCAGGAATTTTTTTACTGGAAAACTGTCTATTGCTAGGTTTGTTTCTATGGACATTCTGATTATTGCATGTATTTACAAATTCTTTTTATTTAAGCACTAATTCAGAAGATCTAAAGTAATCATTTAAATCCAATGTGAATTATGATCTGCCTAAAGAGCCTGACTTCGGCATAGTTATGTATATTTGTCATATATGTATATATTGTGTATATATTGTCTGCATGTGTAAGACAAATGTGTTTCTCAAACTGATTTTAATATAGGCTGGATGGCTTTTTTACCTTTGGAATATGCCTTGCTGCCCCATCATACAGTGTGTTGGCTGTAAAGCTGGGTACATACTAGATTTTTTTTTTTTCTTTAAAGTTCAACCCAGCAGGCTGAATGACAAAAACGGAATGCTGTACTAACACAATGTTAGTGCAGCGATCTCTCCTGCTGTGCTTTTTGTTTTTTGACAGGGGGACTTCTCATGAGACTGGCTTCTGCAGGGCCGACAGCTGTACACATGGGCCTAAAGTCAAGTTTGGCAGGAACCAGCTGATTTTTGGCCTGTGTACAAGGCTTAAAGTGGTAGTAAACCACTGGGTGTTTTTTTTTCCCCCTAGAAGGTAATGGCACATTTCGTAAAACTTGCCTAAAAATGAAGCATTCCAACGATGCGCTGTCACCACTGGAGGCCACTTCCATCTTCACCCGGTCTTCCTTCCGGCTCTGCACACTCTGGCTGTGTGACTGGCTGGAGCCGCAATGACATCACTTCCACACAGGGGAGCTGCAGTTTAGGGCACATGACTCTGAAGAAAAGGCCGCCTAGGCTTTTCTATCAGTGTATGCGCCAGTGATATCGGCTCAATATACAGTAAATATCTCCTAAACTGTGCATGTTTTGGAGATATTATAGGTTTACCTAAAGGTACTGTAAATTAAGCTTCCCTATAGGTAAAAGTGATGGGAGTTTACTCCCACTTTAAGGTGATTGTGGGGGATGGGGTTTGAGGAAGTGCAGCAGCCAGTTTTTGACCATGAGGGAATAAAAAAAGTTAGAAGTCAGAATGGCAGCTAAATATAGCTGATGGGTAAGGTGCTAAAGGTAATAAAATGGCGGCAGGTTGGGGCTCGGGCACAAAAGATAGGGTGAAAGCTGCTCGTGGCTGAGGTTGGAGAGAAGTGCCAGCTGACCAGGGAACATTGGCAGAAGTAAACAGACAGCAGGTAGGCTCATTGCATATTGGAAATTAAAATACAAAAGATAGTAATGTATTAGGGAAGGAGATAGAAGTCGGAACAATAACTGATTGTTGTAAGAGAGCAAGAAGGGGCAGCTGATCATGTTAAATGGAGAGGAATGCTAAGGAGACACCTGTGGTGGACTGGAATACAAAGAAGGGAAAGCACCACATGGGCACACTGAACCAAGAGAAGAAAAAAATATGGATTTAGACAGCAAGCTCTGTCTGGTCTCTGTAATTTGGGTCTGGTTATCAAATGTAACTCTGCTTAACCAGTACAAGAATGGATAATTTTTGGTTATGTGTCAAATGTTTAGCAGAACTAATCGGTTATTGTGTTTATATTTTGTTATGTTACTATATGGTAGTTGTAGTGAACTTCACCTAGAGAATTGCATCTCTATGAACGGCTCCTCACTTTGATATTTATTTTCAAATATGATAAAGCTGTGACAATATTGTTTTGTGTCTCTAATCGGTATCTGATGTACTCTCAATTTTTTTTCTTTACAGGATGCAAAATTAAAGCCCTGAGAGCCAAAACAAATACTTATATCAAGACCCCTGTACGAGGAGAGGAACCCGTCTTTATTGTGACTGGTCGTAAAGAAGATGTTGAAATGGCAAAAAGGGAGATCCTGGCAGCAGCAGAACATTTTTCAATCATAAGGGCCACCAGAAATAAGATGAATGGAATTGCTGGAGCTGCACAGGGGCCTCCAAATTTACCAGGTCAAACTACTATTCAGGTCCGTGTACCCTATCGTGTTGTCGGCCTTGTTGTAGGACCTAAAGGTGCTACAATCAAAAGAATTCAACAGAACACTCATACTTACATTGTAACACCCAGTCGAGACAAGGAACCCATTTTTGAGGTTACAGGAATGCCAGAGAATGTAGACCGTGCTCGCGAAGAAATTGAAGCCCACATTACTATGCGGACCGGCTCCATAGTAGATAATCATCCAGACAGTGATTTTCACTCTAATGGAACTGATGTTTGCATGGATATGCTTGTTGGAGGTACAGGTAACATATGGTCCAAGCAGCAAATTACTTGCCATGGCTCTGGTGGATCACGCACTGAAAGTCTTGGCTCATCTGTTGAGAGCCCCTACTATGGGTCATCTTGCAGAGAACAAAGTCCAGCAAGCCCTTGCAGGTCTGTTGTAGGTAGAAGCTTTGCACTAGGTGGAAAAACCCTTGGTAGTCAACATACTGTGGGCATAGAGGATTGCGAGTTTGGGTTGGAATATCTTGCACTAGATTCAAATACACCTACAGCTGTTTGGTCATCCTTTGAAACATCCAATGGACATCTTCAAACTTTCAGTGGTTGCCACACTCAAAGGAGAAATAGTGTGTTTAGCGGAAGTTCTACACCGCTGCTCTCCCCTTCTTTGCCTGATCATGGCATTGGACTGGAACATCCTCTTGCCCGTCGGATACATAGTGATCCAGTTGGTAGTATTTCATGGCTGCCAAGCAAAGAATCCTTGTCATCCTTCTCAAACAGTGCTGGCTATTCATCATCATCTTCTCTTCCTGGCAGTTCTTCAGTGGCATCTGGCTCTCCCACTGAATCAAACAGCTCAGATGGCCAGCGCAAGAGTGGACGAGACTGCGTTGTTTGCTTTGAGAGTGAAGTAATAGCAGCCTTGGTTCCCTGTGGGCACAATCTCTTCTGCATGGAATGTGCCATCCGAATCTGTGAGCGACAGTTACCAGAGTGTCCTGCCTGCCATGCCCCTGCCACCCAAGCAATCCGCATATTTTCCTAATTGCATGCTTATCCAGTGACAACAGCCCATTTGGCATGCATTAAAATCTGCAACGCTTTATGGGTTCCATATTTTTATCATTTGATTTAACTCAATAGGTGGATGCTAGACATTACCTTAAAAATGATTAAGAGTATTGTCATGGTGGTAACTGGTTTCCCACCCCAGAAAAATAAAGCTACGTTTTACAGAACATTCAGTCACTACTTAAACATCATTCTTATTAGCCAATATGTGGGAATCCTTGTTGATGGCCTTCAATTATTTTTTTCTTTTTTTTTCTTTTTTTTTCATCCCAGTGTTCAGTATATACAGAATAAACAGATACAGTAGAGCTGCACTTTTTTTAGATTTAGTAAATTATAACTTGGAGAAAAAAGACAAATGAGGGAAAAAAAACTTTTAGCTGTTTAAATGTTGAACTATTCCAATTGAAGTTTCTAAATGTTCATTAGATGCAGGTTCAGCATAATTCAGATTCGGCTGATCAGCAGAGGAGACTCAAACACAAGACCTTTTGTTGTATCTTTTAATCAGTATTACAAACATATTTTAGATAATATAGCACTATTGTGTTTAAGTTTTGGATATGATAGTTTTTTTTGTTTTTGTTTTTTCCCTGCCTGTGTGAAATTTTACTTCAACTCATGTCCCTTAAATGCAAAAGGAAGTGAGGTGGAAATATCCAAAGTGAAGGGAATCGCCTATTGGGCAGTTGTCCTTGGAACATGTACCCACTTTAGACTGAGGGGAAAGCCTACAATTTTTGGGCTGGACCCCACAACACAGGGTGAATGTTTAGGTGAGAATGTAGACATGGCAATAAAACTTAACAGGTCTAACTCTTCCCTACTCTGTCCAAATAAACAAAATCCTAGTGATACACTTTGGGGTCTGTTAAGTAGAGAATGTGACTTTCACAAACATTTGCTAGTGAAGAATCGACCATTTTCATTTGAAACGCATGCATCTAGATGGTTCTCCACCAGAGAATGTAAAAGTCCCATACCCAGTATTAAAAATGGACCCACTTTAAAAGGCATACAGTGTTTTTGCCTTAATGCATTCCCTGCATTAAGGTAAAAAAAAAACTTTTTGTGATCTGGGTCCCCCCAACACATCTATCTGAGCCCAATCTCAAACCTACGGTGTGCATAAAAGCAACAGCTCTCTCCACTCTCCCAAGAGTAGGAGCCAAAAGCAGCCGTGAGGTAGGGGGCCCAGAGAAGGTTTGTGGCTGCTCTGCGCAAAACCTTTGCACAAAGCAGGTAAGTATGACATGTTTATGATATAAAAAGAAAAAAATCGAATCACTTTAAGTTAGTAAGGACATTAAAAGGAGTTTGCCATATTAGAAACTTGAACTTTCGATGGTGACCCTTTTTTTAATGTGTTTGTGTGCACTCAAGGGCTGTCATCCTCACTTTTATTTATTTTTTCTTGCAAGTATGATCCATATTGGTTGTTAATACTAATAGGCACACACTTGTTCCACCTTAACTTTATATGTTTAAAAATTTAAGGATGTTAGCCCTGTAGTAAGCACCTTTTTAAAAAGACGGGTCAGCAATGGAAGCTTTCTTTATTTCTAACTTAATGATATTGTGAATCCTTTATATTTACATAGTATTTTTCCCCAATCCAGAGATATTTTAATACTTTGGAAAAAACTGGCAAGAATATTCACAAACTGCGAGGCTCAAAATTTACCAGAGTTAGCCTTTTAAGGAGATGTAATATTTTTCTGTGATATTTTACATGATTATAACCTATTATTGGGTTGCACTGTGTTGCTCTAATATTTTGAAACAAGCAACCATATGTATGACCGTTCTTGTTGGCAAAAACTGCCAGTGAGATTATCCCTTCCATGTCCGCAGTGCAGCCTTTAATACTAAAAGGAAGAATCTGGTTTCTATGGGCAACATTTTTTTATTTATTTTTTGTTAAAACGGTTACAAAAATTCTCAGGTTCTTGGAGCCAAATGTTTGTCCTCTGATTACATGACAAAACGTATAGCATTTTATTGTTAGGATGCTAGTTACAAGAAAGACAAATATTACAGTACTGTTGCCATTTAAAAACCTATTATGTAACCTGTGCTTTAATTACAAATTACTTGGTGTACTTATTTTTCTGATGTAAAGTCACTGTTTTGTTGTGCAGATTCCAGCTTGCCTACAAAAGCAAGAATCCTCCATAACACAGATTTTTCTATCCTGTGGTATATCAAGTGTGTAGACATTGGCTGTCATTAAGTGTCATATGGGAATTCAGGTATAAACTGCCTAAAAGCTACTAGATTCTCACTCTTGCATTACAGTATACAGTTAAGACCTACCAACTTCCAGTTCTGCAGCTAAAAATATAAATGCTCTTAACATTTATACACTCCTAAATCTGTATATTGACAGGATTATCCAACTACAAAAGCAGACACAGAATAACACTGGGGTACTGTGAATGATAGATTAGAAAACTTAAATGCCATTATTAGAAAATACTTGCTGGTACTAACTGTTGATGTCAACAAATTATATGGAATGTTTTTAATATAATTTTTTTATATATTCTTTTTTTTTTTTTTTCTTGTACTGTGTTTTTAAAACTGCTGTTCTGCTACCAAAGTGTGTTCAACCTTTAAAAAAAGTGGCTGGGGATCCCACTGAAATATTTATGAACAGTGGATATAAATTCCTTGAGTGAGAGGAGTCCTGAGTCCATCACAAAGTTAATCC
Organism: Rana kukunoris; assembly: GCA_029574335.1. NCBI lineage: Eukaryota > Metazoa > Chordata > Amphibia > Anura > Ranidae > Rana > Rana kukunoris. Next base: position 394,445,347 of record CM056049.1, read on the forward strand.
ACCACCAGTCTGTCTCTAGACATTTTTGAATGACCGCATATTTTTCTTGCAGGCCACTGGATTAAAAAAAAACATTAAAGCGGAGCTCCACCCAGGAAAACATTTTCCCATGTTTATAAAAATAAAAAAAACCTGAAAAAAACTCACCCGAAATACCTGTTGCTATGCGGAAGTCCGTAATCTGCCTCTTCCACTCCGCGGTGCCTTTTCTTCTTGTCCTTCTCCTTGTGAATGGAGCGCACTGCTTTCTGGGAACTGTGTGTGTTCTCAGAGAGCAGCGCGCCCATTCACAAGCCAGCGTGAGACTCACGCAGGCGCAGTAGGAAATGGGCAGTGAAGCCGTACGGCTTCACTGCCTGTTTCCCATAGTGTGAATGGCGGCGCGGGACCCGGAGCGATCGTGGGACCGGCATCGGGGGCCCATCAGTGCGGGCAAGTAGGACAAGGTAAGTGTCCTTATTTAAAGTCAGCAGCTACACTGTTAGTAGCTGCTGACTTTAAAAATAAAAATAAAATCGCGGCTGGAGCTCCGCTTTAATTCCAAAACAAAAAAAGCATGTACCATATGGAGAATTAAAATTCCAGACTCCACTTTCTGATTAAATGGCACCCACGACACATCATATGTGTCTTCAATCAAAACACTTATAGAAAAACCTCACTGCTTAAAAATGATAAAGTGATAAAGCAAGAACTCAAATGGCAGCAGTAGCTTTTTCTTTTTGCCCTATTAAAACAAATTGCCATTGGCAGCTATCATCTTGACCTGAAATAACCCCAATTTTTTTTTTTATATATCTCTATCTCTATCTCACATTTTTGTATGTGCTAGTGACTAAACTAATTTTTCTTGTTCCCTTTAATTTTATCGGATGTCTGAACGTGTCACCAGTTTGTATGGTAATAAGGAATCAGATCTTATTGCTTGAAGCAAATTTGTCACTTATTCAGCATTAAGTAACAAGTTCTGTTTAGTCTACCTGCTCTGCTTCTAACATGTACCTTCCTCTTGCAGCCTGATTTACCCCCTGCAGCCCCAAAAAGAATACACTTTAAAATTACACAGAGTAAAGGGGGGGCCCCCCCTTTCTCCATGTGAAGATACTTTGGTCTAGCGAAGAAAAGGTCTGTGGGAGGTACGAGAGAATGTTACATTCTACCCCATAATTGAAAGTACACACAATTTCTAAGAGCCCTACATACTAAAATGTGGCTGTTAAACATGGGTAAGTAATGCAAGAGGCAGAGAAAGTAGGCTATAATGAAAACCATTTTTTATTTTTTTTGCGCTGAAAAATGGCAAGATTAATTTTACGAACCATGAAGCTTGAAGTAGAATTCAGAACTAATCTTAAAACCGTATCCTCCCCCTTCCTAACACCCATGTTGACTAACCTGTGTAAAACAATGCATATACTTGCCTATTTTTAGGCTGCTCCAGTCCTGCCATCCAGCGACAGCTGCAGGGGAGAGGAGGGAGAACTGACAACAGATGGGCCATAGTAAGTCCATGGGTGATGTCACCGCACAGGCATTACCAGCTGTTCAGCAAAATCAATTGCCCTGCAGCCAGCAGGGAGGGGGGCGTTCACGTGACCAGACTGAAAATAAGTCAGTATATGCATCTTTCTTCTACATCCTTGTTGGTATAATTGTTAGAAGGGTGGATGTTAAGTTTTAAGATTGGCCCAGAATTCTATTTTAAAATTGCTTTGTAAAACGGTTTTCTATGACAATGTATGCAAAATACCTATTTCTGAACAGAAGTAGATGTATTTTATCTAGCAGTACCATTTCCTTTTAAATAGCTACAATTTTAGTTTGCATATTTTTCCATAAAAAAATAATTGCGCGCCACATGTAATATGTTTGCTGGTCCTTTTTATTGATCATCAAACATTAGCACAACTTAAGTTTTACAAGATCACAATATTTTTATATTGGGTTAATGTTTTCGCTGCACTAGTAATGCATGGAAAGGGTTTTTGCTATTTATTTTTAGTTAAGTACCTCCCTTGGCAGTTTTTACTGCTACTGGGGTCTGCAGGTTCCTCAGGTGGCCCAAAAGATAACCCCTGCCATTGGGTGAACTTATGTCTGTGTTCATTCCTTTTTTTTTTTTTTTTTTTGTATTTGGAGCTATTTTTTTATTCCACCATTTCTGTTATAGAAATCTGTATGTTTTTGTTTTCTTTGAGGGGGGAGAGGGGTTATATTGATCTTAAAAAAATATTTTATTTTGAGGTATTAAGCAATGTTTTAACATTGAATTTATTTACATCTACAGAGCCCAAATGGGTAAAACTGTTTAAAGAGTTTTTATTTTTTGTAACGTATAACTTTCTTTAATAAAACATTTTTTAAAATAAAGCTTCAGCTCATCTCTTGCTATGAATTACGTGCTTTCAGATGTAAGACCTAAAACAACTCTTATTTCAAATGCCTTTTCCACCATCATAATTGACTTTCAGTATTCAGATATGCTTTGGGCTTTTTTTTTTTTTTTAATGATTTTGTTAATTTTTTTTTTTTTTAAGGAAAATTTAATAGGGGCTTGAGAGCTACAGAATAAGTCTGTGAAGATGGAAAACGTAAGCATTTTTAATATAAAGTGTATATATATATAAAGAGAAAAAAAAACGCCTTATTTGTCTCTTTAGGACACACAAGGGAGGTCTACTATGGTGACCTTGTCACCCACCAATCCTAAATTACTTTGCTAACCACTCATCTCATTATTGGAGATCAGTAGTTAGTAACCACCTAGTATATGCATGTCATGGGGAATCTCCAGGGGCTGCTTTTAGTATTATGGGTCATCTATCTAAACCCCAGCCTGCAACATCAGAACCAGTGCAAGGATCATAATATGAAGGGGGAACAATGCAAAATATAATACAAACATGGGCAAATTTGTCGGTACTTTACAGCACATTAAAACAATACTTTTATTCCTCAAAGGTGATGACCTTTAAAGCATTTGTCGTCTGTGTGTGTGTGTGTGTGTATATATCTACATGCCTTTTTGGTGTGTCCTAGAGTAAATCAATGATGGTGTAAATACAATTTTTCTACAAAAATTAACCTTTTTTTTTCCCCCCTAGAAAAGATAACTGGATCATAAATATATTTTAGATTAACTTATTTTTATGTAATTGATTTGTCTTTAAAGCAAACAGTCAATTGGCTTATTTAAATGGGGAAAATAGGTCATTCTGCCTTGAGTATCAAGTGAATCACGCTCAACATGTCTTGGAAAAGATTTTTTTTTTATTTATTTTTTGGAAGGGATCAGAAAGAAAATTCTAGCCCTGCATATCAAAAGTAAAGGGTGTAAGTCTCCAGGCAGTGTGATGTTTTTGTAACTACAGTTGCAAATATTTCTAACATTTGAATGCAGGGTGAGCAGGAAGCCGCCCCCCAAAATCCCCTGTGTCTAAACTTAAGATGCTGATGACTGGACTGATTAATTTTGTGAGATATGTTTAAAATTCAGGACTCCTTGTGTGGCTCTTAAGTTCTTTGTGCTACATTAGACCTTTGAGGAGGTCCTTGTAAAGATGTTGGGCTTGCCTCCTGTGGTGGATCCCTCCTATATTTAAAGGTTAAATAAAGCAGCTGTTATACCAGCGGAGTCTCCCTTGTTTAGGATCCTGCATACCACTGGGCAAAATCGGTTGCCAGCTTTCTTTTTTTATTGGGCCCTCATGAACCTCCCTCATTCCAGTGGATCTGTGAACTGGTTGTGTCCGGCTACCAGAATTTTTAATTTTCTATCCATGGACTTGTGCATTTGTATTCAGCCCCCTTGTATTCAGCCCCCTTTACTCTATCTCTAATGCCTCATACACACAATCGGCCTTTCATCAGACTTTTCTGTGATTTTGGTCTGAATGGGTGTTGCCTGTGAATTTGTTCTGCATACACATGGCAGTAAATTTTTGGCCAACTTTCACCAAATCACAAGGCTTTTCAGCTCTTTACCGCCACCATTTAGGCAACTTCTTCTATTACTTGATCTTCAGCATTGGTTCTGAGCATGCGAGTTTGTACTTTAGTACACACAATCGGATTATCCTCCATCGGACATTTGTTGACAAAGTTTGAGAGCATTCACAGCGAACATTTGTCTAATGAAAAATCGAAACCAATTGTCCAATGGAGCATACACCCAGTCGGTTTGTCCGATCAAACACGTTCATCCGAACTGTTGTAAGTCAGATTGTGTGTATGGGGCTTAAGACCCCTTTCACACTGAGGCATTTTTCTGGTGCTTTTGGGCTAAAAAAACAAATTAACTGCTCCCCTGCAGTCTCAGTGCACACTGAGGTGATGTGCTGGCAGGAAGTTGAAAAAAACTGCAAGCAGCATCTTTGGAGCGGTGTATACACCACTCCTGCCCATTGAAATGAATGGGAAGCACCGCTTTGCTGGTAGTTTTAATTCTTTTTCGACTGCTAGCAGGGGTTAAAAGAGCCCCGCTAGCAGCCGAAAACCTCTGCAACAATTTTAGTAAAGCACCGCTAAAAAAATAGCAGTGCTTTACCACCGACGCCCCAGTGTGAAAATCTAGTGGAACCAATTGCCTTCAGAAGTCACCTAATTAGTAAATAGTCCACCTGTGTGTAATTGTAATCTCTGTATAAATACAGCTGTTCTGTGAAGCTCTCAGAGGTTTGTTAGAAAATCTTTGAACAAACCGCATCACAAAGGCCAGGGATAAAGTTGTGGAGAAGTTTAACTCATGGAGCACTGTTCAATCCATCTGAAAATGGAAAGTATGGCACAGCTGCAGACCTACCAAGAGATGGCTTTCCACTTAAACTGGACAGGTGGGGCAAAGAGAGCAATAATCCGAGTAGCAGCCCAAGAGGCCCATGGTAATTTAGAATGAGCAGCAGAGTCTTGTGAGTTATTTCTAACCAGAGGGGCTCACCCTTTTTCCCTCGATATGCATCCAGGCTCTGCTCCCTCCCATAATATCTTGTGTGTCTCCATGCTGAAGAATGTCTGGAGCGTCCCCAGTGTCTGGCTTATCCTCCTTGGAGGTGGAGCCGCATCGCAAAGGTGCGATGTCTTTAGCGCATGCGCAGTAAGCCCTTGAAGCTGTTGGTGGCCATCTTGGTGCACCATACAGGGTTATCTGTGCAGACTGAGCTAGATGTTTCATTGTGGCAGCTGTTCTCATCAGAGAAGCTCCTCTTACAGCCTTGTAGGCTCTGATTTATGCAAGTAAGAATACTCTTCCTCCTTTTATGGCCCAAGTTAAACTGCAGTGGAATGGTGGTTAGCACTTTCACCTAGCGGCAGTGGGGTGTCTGGTTTGTTTCCCACCTGTGTCACCGGCTGCCTGGAGTTTGCATGTTCTCCCTAAGAAATGCATGGGTGTCTAAACAGCATGTTCCTAAAAGAAAAAAAAAACATGAAGGTAATACTTTTAATTACAAGAATGTATGTGTGTGTGTAATAAAAAAAAATATATATATATATATATATAAATATTTTTTTTTTTCCCCCTGCTTATCTTTTTGAAGAAGGGATATGTTAATATATGTTTGTCTATATGGAGAGAGAGAGAGAGAGAGAGAGAGTTATCCTAGTTGGTTTTCCTTTCTGACATCTGTTCCCCGCAGTCCAGGTAGAGGCTGCCTGGTGGCTAAGTGTGTGATGGTTCTGTCTGGCAGCACTGGGGTTGCTGGCTCAATTCCCTGACATATTTTCTTGTGTTGAGGTTTAGATGTTCTCCCTGTGTGGGATTTCAAAAAAAGAAAAAAGATCCTCAACATTCCACTAGGTAAGTGGCTGCAACGGCCTGGTAAGTTCAAATAAAAGAGCATTCGGGCATTTTGAATGGGTAAAGACAGGGTTTCCTGTCTTTTCTTTTCTTTTTTTTTTTTTTTACTGCCCGCATCAATCAATGCATGGAGAGGAGGGAAGGTCCAAGGAGCGCAGTTTCTCAAAGAGAGGATACTCTCCTTCTGCTCATAAATCTCATAGTTGCAGACCCCCCCGCTGCATTTGGCTAGGAAACCTCCCTCTCCACATTGTCCTGCATACGCCAAAGCCCGCTGGGTCTGCAGATGGGCAGTGTTGAGCGGAATACGCCATATTCGATTTCGCGATATTTCACGAATATATAGAACAATATTCGTGAAATATTCGTTAATATCGAATATTCGCGATATTTTATCAAAAAAATATATTTTTTGCAAAATTTAGCTAATGCGAAATTGATTGCGAAATTCTTGTCCGCGCATGTGCGCGAACAACACGCGAAAACGGAGATCATTTCCTGGATCTTTGCCAGTCTATTTTCGGATTGCTATTTTGTGCTGCCCTGCGAAGAGAAGATGGTGGGGAGTAACTTTTCATCCAGTGAGGAAAAACTGCTGATTAGTGTAAGTAATTTCACCACTGTTATTTCATTATCTTTAACTGCATTTTAGACTAGTTTAAAAGTTAGGATATAAGATCAGATATTAGTATTTCCCAAACAGTGTGTCTCCAGCTGTTGCAAAACTACAACTCCCAGCATGCCTGGACAGCTGCAGACACCCTGGTTGGTAAATGTGTATTTAGGCACTTTCCTTGCTATTTAGCATAATTAACATGTTGTGGACATAGGACGTATGCAAACGTCCTGACTTCAGGGTCCTTAAGGCCCAAGACGTTCGAATACATATTGCCCTCTAGATGTTGCAGAACTACAACTTCCATATTTGCGAAACTAGTAGAAGCCAGGTGGATAAGGCATAGAGGGAGTGTTTTTTGACCTGTGGAACCACAGTGAAGCAGGAGCCGGGCACGCACCCCAAAACAAGCTGGTGAGCGGCTGTCCATGCCCGATACTGCCAAAGATACTAGGTGCTGGTTCAAAGCACCTCCCTTGTGAGTAGTCTGATTTTATCTTTTTAAATAAACAAAACCTTTTAAACGTACTACACCATGATTAGCCCCTTGTTTTTTGAGGCACTAAGGAACACTGTGTGAAAGGAGCAAGGAGCACATATCCACTGACAGGAACGGAATAAGTTTGGGGCCCATTACCAGCTGGAGTCTGGTGAGTGCGCATTTCAGCAGTTGGTGGTGGTAGCACTTATTTCTGTCGGGTGGAAGAAGTAGAAACACAACACCAGGATTAATTATCATATTTATTCCCTTATTGGACTCTAACTGTGAAGTTGTGACTTCCACGTCAATCGGGATGTGTTATGAACATTTTCCACCATATTTTTGCGGCAAAATAGTGCGTCTTATGGTCCGAAAAATACGGTATAGCAGTCAGATGAATAGCAACTCATTTCTCCCCTATACGTGTATCCTGTGATGTTACTCATATATACATAATTATGCAAATGATAATGGCTGCTATATTTATGCAAAAAAGGTGGTGACCAAAATGGCAAGATATAAAATCTGTCATGTTACCCCTGTCAGTGATTAATAAGGCGAGAATGCTTCCAATTGTTGAATACCATACATTTACGTCATATATCCATAAGGGTTTAAACAAAAGTATTATAATATACTTTGTTCTTCATCTTGCAGAGGTTCCTGCAACAGGCATATGACGAAACCCGGAGCCAGCAGGACAAAAACAAAATAGTCCGCTCCCTATTGAGGGAGTTACGTCAAGTTCATGGCCGCACACATGACCACATGGCCACCCTAAAAAAGTGGTCAGACCTAAAGAGGCGCCACATGGCCCGGGTCAGACAGATCCGAGATGAATTTCATCCAGGTAAGTTATTGGTGACAGTTATGTAAGGTCATATGTAATTAACCTTAGGGCAGATGTTGTTAACCCAGACGCCATGTTGTGGTAACATATATCACCACCCAAGGTATTCATAGTACTGTTGAAAAAAGACATTATTCCATCAAGTTAAACCATGGAATTAAAGTGGTGGTGTGGTGGGTTAAAGGGGAAGGGGTGGTATTTTATAACTCAATTACCACTAAATTCCTGTGCTAGGCGTGGGGTTATCATAGTAATCCCGTGTACTCCATCAGGCCCTTTTTTTAACATGAGATCGTCAGAATAATACAAAGGAAACAAACAGCTCATTTTACCATGGTGGCAGCCCAGCTCACACTCAGTCCCCTGTAGTGCCAGCAAGACCCTTTAGTATAACATTATCCCATTGGTTAACTGTCTATATAAATACATTTGTATTCATATACAATACAGCAGAGTACACAGAATTTGCATACGTTATTAGAAATTATTTTTACATATATGAACATTGTGTTATTATAGGAGCTCCTCTACCATCTGTGCGCCCCAAGCACACAAGGCGACAGGCCGCAGAGGATGAAGAGGAGGAGGAGGATGAAGAGGAGGAGGAGGATGAAGAGGAGGATGAAGAGGAGGAGGATGCACAGGAGGAGAGGGATGAGGAGCAGCCAGGGCCCTCCCAGTGTTTACCACCCCCAGCTCCTGTTGAGGAGCAAGAGGAGGAGCTGCAACCCCCCCCCCCCCAAACTCCTGGTGAATCGGGTGATGGAGAAGAGGAGCAGGAGGATGAGACTGTTCCTGTGAGCCCCAGGCAGGAGGCTAAATATGTGCACAAAGATTAATAACATTTCAACAATAAGATGTAGATATAAAAATGGACAGCATTTAATCCTATTTTCTCACCTCGTCTTTCAGGACAGCACTTGGAGAGAGCGCAGCTCCACCCACTTTCCCAGGAAACACTGCAGTCACTTTAAATTCCGCCCACTTCCACCATGACCTCAGTTGTTGTGTTTCCTCCGGCCATGGTGGAAGCGCTGCAGGGAACCAGGGGTGTGCTGTACTCTCTCCAGGTGGAGGTGGCTTGGGCATACCGGCGGCGGTTATTTAGTACTCACAGGCAGACCCAGCACCCCCCCTGACGGGTGGGGGGTGCTTCGGTGCTTTCCCCTCCTCGAGTCCGGCGAGGGCAGAGGCCGCTGGAGGTTTTTTCTTCTCCCATAGGCGGACAGCGTGGGCTGAGGGAAGAGGTCAGGTGCCTCTTCCGGGTTCACGAAATTCCGTTCCGGGTGGCGGGCGACGTCATTTCCGGGGGGAAGAGCTTTCGGCGGGGCGCGGCGGCAGCTTCCGGTTCCAGCTGCTGGAGCGCAGGAGGGGAGGCGGCCTTGGCGGTGCATTTCCGGGCCTCGTGGCGACGAGTTTGCCGGGAATATTTAAAAGACGATCGGACGGCTGCTGCACTCTGAAGGAGAATGGAGCCAGAAGAGGAATCAGCAGTGGTGGCGGGAGCAGGAGCCACAAGCACCAGCCCGGCCCAGGTAGGAGACGGCGGTTTCCATGTTGCCTGGGGTCTATATGTGTCCCTCCTGTTGCCCCTCTAGGGGGAGGGGAGCCTGCAGCATTTCTTTCCCTAGTTATGTCTTTGGGAGTAATGCTTTTATGTTTTACACAGCGGTGATGGGATTTTGTCTGTTTTGTTCACTGCTGTTGGTGTCAATGGGGTTGTTGTCTGATACACAAAAGTTAAGCATTGGGTTGTTTGTTTTTTGTGTGTTTTTCAGAAGTGCAAAGAAAAACTTAATGTTGCATTGCCCCCACCTAAGAAGAAGTGTGCTATTTGCAAAACGTCCCTCAGGGGTTCATGGGTTAAACCCTTATGCAAAGCCTGCATTGCTGCAGTAATTACAGAGGAAGCCTCTGCTAGTAGTACACCCTCTGAGCAGCCCAAGGAGATAATTTCCTCCTTCAGGAAGGAACTACAGGAAACATTTCAATCTTTCCGTTCCTACCTAGACAAACGTCCGATCTTTCAATCAGCCCCTAGAGCCTCCACTAGTACCCAAGGGGGGTAGTTAGTGGTCTGAGGACGAGGAGCCTAGGAGTGTGGTGTCAGGGTCTGAGGCAGAGGAGGATGAGGAGAAAGATGCATCCTCATCTCGCTACAAATTGTCATTAGAGGAGGTAGATGATCTCCTGAAACAGATACATGCTACCCTTAATATTAAGGAGGATAAGACCCAGTTGTCATTACACGACAAGATGTACCAGGGCTTAGATGAGATTAAGCACAGGACCTTTCCAGTACACAAAGTGTTGTCTGATGCTATAAAAAGGGAATGGAGGGAACCTGAGAGGGCCCCCTTTTTTTTCTAAATCTTTAAAAAGGAGATTTCCTTTTGAGGAAGACGAAGCACAAGTCTGGAATAAAAAACCCAAACTTGATGCAGCCTTTTCTAAAGTCTCACGGAACACAGACTTGGCCTTTGAGGACATGGGTACCTTGAAGGATACCATGGACAAAAGGGCTGAGACGCTTTTGAAGAAAGCTTGGGATTCAACACTAGCCAACCTCAAACCTGCTATGGCGTCTACGGTAGTAGCCAGGAACCTGGAGCATTGGCTGGACAAGCTAAAAGCCCATATTGAGGCAGGGACTTCTCGCAGAGAACTACTTGACTCTCTTCCGGTTCTGGGGAACGCTGTGAGTTACATTGCAGATGCATCAGCAGAGTCGGTAAGGATGTCGGCTCGTTCCTCGGCCCTAATTAATTCGGCCAGGAGAGCCTTATGGGTTAAAACTTGGTCAGGGGATGCAGCTTCAAAAATTAAGCTGTGTGGCCTACCTTTTGAGGGTGACCTGGTTTTTGGTTCTGGTCTAGAGGCAGTTCTAGAGAGGACAGCGGACAGGAAAAAAGCTTTGCCAGTGAAGAAAGTAGTTCCACAAAACAAAAATAATTTTCGTTCTTTTGGACAGCCCCAAAGTTCGAAACAGACACAAAGAGGGGGAAAGTCCTGGCAGCCCCAAAGGGGACGAGGGAAGCCTGGGGTACTATTTCGTTCCCCCAGCCAACCCACAAAATCACAATGACATCCTCCCGGCGGTGGAAGGACGTCTTCAGTTGTTTCTTCCTCAGTGGAAAGAGGCAACTTCCAGTGCGTTTGTCCTGAAAGTTATCTCGGAGGGATACGCACTGGAATTTTCGGAGAATCCACCGTCTCGTTTCTACATAACCGAGTTGTCCCGGGACAGGGAAAAAGCTCTGGCAATGATGTCCTTGATAGAGGAGTTCCTTCAACAAAAGGTGATCACTCCTGTACCACAGCAAGAGGAAGGTCTAGGGTGTTACTCCCCACGTGTTTTTAGTGAGGAAGTCGTCAGGAAGGTTCAGATTAATCCTGAACTTAAAAATTCTAAACAGGTCCATTCGGTACAAAAAATTCCGGATGGACTCCATCTATTCGGTAAGAAAGCTGCTTCCAGCAGGATGCTTTCTGGCCTCAATAGATCTGAGGGATGCATATCTGCATATCCCAATAAGAGCCTCATCACAACGCTATCTACGCCTAGCGTTAAGAACAGAGAAGGGGGTGAGGCACTTTCAGTTCAGAGCCCTTCCCTTCGGCCTCTCCTCCTCCCCCAGGGTTTTCACGAAGGTCGTGGCGGAGGCAATAGCACCTCTCAGACTGGAGGGGGTGTCTCTTGTCCCATATCTGGACGATCTCCTTCTGTTTGCCAAATCAGAGGATCGGTTATTCAGAGACCTGAGGAGGACTCAGACCCATCTAGAGGATCTGGGCTGGGTCCTAAATCTGAAAAAATCAAACTTGGTTCCATCTCAGGTGATAGTTTTTTTGGGTTATTCCATAGACTCGGTCCAGGGAAAGATTTTCCTGCCAGAGGAAAAGATAATCAAGATACAAGGGGCGGTAAAAGCAGTACAGACAAACCTGCCAGTGACCGTCAGGACAGCAATGTCCACCCTGGGTCTGCTCACCGCTTCTATACCAGCAGTTCAGTGGGCCCGCCTCCATGCAAGGGATCTTCAGCAGGCAATCCTACGAAACTGGACTTTCGGGGAGTCGCTGGAAAAGCAGTTCAGGATTCCATCTCAGGTAAAAAGGAGGTTGTGGTGGTGGAGGACTCGAGCAAACCTGAGTCTGGGTCTGTTGTGGTCCTTCCCCACAACAAGGATCCTTACGACGGACGCAAGTTCCTGGGGTTGGGGCGCCCATCTCGAGGGTCAGATGACCCAGGGGTCATGGTCCAGGGAGGATTCCAGGAGGTCCTCCAACTGGAGGGAGCTAAGAGCCATTTTTCTGGGGCTAGGGGCCTTCAGCCAGTCTGTCCAAGGACAACACGTCCAAATCCTATCGGACAATGCCACAGCAGTGGCATATATTTCAAAGCAAGGGGGCACGAGAAGCAAGTGTCTTTTGGGCCTGGCTTTACAAATCCTGTACTGGGCAGAGGAAAATGTTGCGTCCCTGACTGCGGTACACCTGAAGGGCAACCTGAACCATCTGGCGGACTTTTTAAGCAGGAAGAGGGTTCTGGAGTCCGAATGGAGTTTAAACCAAGAAGTCTTTCAGGAGTTGGTAGACAGGTGGGGAACTCCCCAGATAGACTTATTTGCATCTCAAGCCAATGCAAAGGTCCCGCGGTTTTTCTCCCTCAACAGGTTGGACCAAGCGGAAGGACTAGATGCGCTAGTCCAGCGTTGGTCCTTCCGTTTGTGTTACGCCTTTCCCCCAGTTCAGATGATACCATTGGTTCTCAAGAAACTGCGGGAGGAGAGGACAACGCTAATCTTAGTTGCCCCATTTTGGCCCAAGAGGCCCTGGTTTTCGGGCCTGTTGGACCTAGCGATAGAGGCTCACTGGCTACTACCAGTCAGGAGGGACCTACTGTTCCAGGGTCCCCTTATTCATCCAGACGCACATCACCTGAAGCTTGCGGGTTGGCTACTGAGGAACAAATCCTAAGAGGTAAAGGGTTATCCAGGCGTTTAGTTAACACTTTACTTAGTAGTAGAAAACAAGTCACCAGGGCCATTTACTTTAAAACCTGGAAAGTTTTTAATTCTTGGTGTGAGTCCAAGGGTAGTCTTCCTTTGAATATTTTTTCAGTCCTGGAATTTTTGCAGGATGGGATGGACAAGGGTCTAGCAGCCAGCACCCTAAAATCTCAGGTTGCTGCACTTTCTGTTTTTCTAGAGAAGAGGTTATCTCTGGATCCTTATATAATTAGGTTTTTTAGGGCTTTAGCCAGGGCTAGGCCAGTACCTTTTAAGTTTTTTCCCCAAATGGGATTTATCGGTTGTTCTGAGAGGTCTGACAAAAAGACCCTTTGAACCTCCAGTGGAAGCCTCACTTAAATTTTGGACGTTGAAACTGGTGTTGCTAGTAGCAATCACTTCTGCTAGGAGAGTCAGTGAACTCCAAGCACTATCTATTACTGAACCGTTTTTGAATATCTTTCCAGATAGGGTTGTATTAAGGACAGATCCGGGCTTTTTACCAAAAGTAGCATCAGCATTTCATAGAACACAGGAGATAGTTCTACCTACATTCTGTCCAGTTCCATCGGGTCCGAAAGAAAAGGATTTTCATACCCTAGATGTTAGAAGATGTTTAGTACATTATCTGGAGATTTCTAGCGAATTTAGAAAGGACAATTCTCTTTTTGTGCTGTTCTCAGGGTCTCGGAAGGGCTATAGAGCCTCTAAGAGCACCCTGGCCAGGTGGCTTCGTATGGCTATTCATGAAGCTTACAAGGCTATGGATATGGAACCTCCCACTGGAGTGGTGGCTCATTCAACAAGGGCAGTGGCAACATCCTGGGCGGAACGAGCTGGGGCTTCACCAGAACATATCTGCAAGGCAGCCACGTGGACGAGTTTTTCCACATTCACTCGCCACTACAGAATGGATTTGCTCTCAGCAGCGGAGCAATCGTTTGGCAGGAAGGTCCTGCAAGCGGTGGTCCCACCCTAGAGTAAGTACTCGGTTATCATCTCCAAGTGCTGTCCTGAAAGACGAGGTGAGAAAACCTTGGTTAGACTTACCGGTAACGGTATTTCTACGAGTCTTTCAGGACAGCACCGATAACCCTCCCTTTGGTTTTTAAAGGACGATGTATAAATACTATGTATAAATACTAACGTGTATAGTTGCTATGTTTTGCTTATCTAATTCCAGCATGTCCGGAGGTACTCGTTAACAACTGAGGTCATGGTGGAAGTGGGCGGAATTTAAAGTGACTGCAGTGTTTCCTGGGAAAGTGGGTGGAGCTGCGCTCTCTCCAAGTGCTGTCCTGAAAGACTCGTAGAAATACCGTTACCGGTAAGTCTAACTAAGGTTTTTTTTTCTTATATCCTAACAGTTTTCAAAAAGATGGAGGAAAATTGCAGTCTCATCCAGAGGACCAATGAGAAAATCCTCTCAAATCGCCGGAAAATGCGAATATTAGACCTCCAAAACCAACAGCTGGAGCAACAGCAGAGGCAGAATCTGGACGCGATGGCTGAGCTTCACAAGCTCATGCAAAAATACATGTAAAGTCACTCAACCCGGGATAGGTGCGCAGGAACTTCTGCACCACAAGGTTGAGGACATGTGCCAGACAGGGCCTGTGGGTCAGACTGCCAGCCTGGAGGGCGGAGAGTAGGTTGCTGCCGTTGTCACAGACAACCATACCTGCCTGGAGCCTTCGGGGTGTCAGCCACTTCTAGAACTGAGCCTGTCCAGTGTGTCTCCGGTCCCCTAAACGAACAAGCTGGAGCACAGCCTGACAGCGCACGTGCCCCACACTTGAGTAGCTACTGGGGCGCTTGCTGTGAGGCTCAGCAGCTGCGGAGACAGTGGCTTGAGGGAGACCAGCAGTTCTCCCCTGGACACCCCGAGGCGGCACCACAAAATCTGATGCCGCCGATCCATCCCCGGCGCCTCGGAGGGAAACCCAATGGGCCGTGAAGCTGATGTACCGGCCCTGCCCATGCCTGCTGGTCCAGCCATCCATTGTGAGATGCACCCTGTCGCTGACAGCGTGATCCAGCGACAGGGTTACATTCTGCACAATGTGCTGGTGTAGGGCAGGGACACCAGTCCTGGCAAAGAAATGGTGGCTGGGGAAACGCCATTGGGGTTGGGCCTGCTCCAACATCTGTCTGAAGGGGTTGACAATGTTGAAGGGAAGCAGATGTTGGGCAATAACCCTTGCCAGGAGCCCATTGAGGGAACGCACACGTCGGTCTCCAGGGGGGAAAGGAGTGGTGCGTTCGAAGGCGTCGGAAAGCGACGCCTGGCGCCGGACGGCAGTGCAGGACACAGAAGAGGAGGGTGCTGTGGAAGTAGAGGTCTGGCTGCCGGTACCAGTACCTCTACTAGAGGGAGCAGGGGGGCATGACCTGCTGGGAACAGATGAAGCCGTGGCAGGGGCTGCTGTACCCTGCACACTTGTGGTGGTGGCGCTGCTACCACCACCACGCTTCATCTGGTCATACTCCCGCCAGTGGTTGATTCGCAGATGCTGGTTCAGAGCTGTGGTACCCACCCGAGCCAAGCACTTCCCTCTCTTCACCCTGGCATGACAGATATGGCAGATGGCTATGGTCTGGTTATCTGCTACCAGGGTGAAGTAGGCCCAGACAGGTGACTTCAGCGCCGCCCTCCTGTCAGATGGGGTGCCGCTGACTTGCACCTGCTGGGACTAGGTGCGCACAGGTGGAGCTGCCTGCTGCTGCTGACACCTCCTGCTGCCATCACCAGTGGAGACCCTGACGCTGGTCTCCCTTGTGACCTTGCAGCACCGTTTCCCCAGGGTGCCTACCTTCCACGTCGTCACTGCTGCTGTGAACCGACAAGTCAGGTGGCACCCATGTTGGGTCACCCTCCTCTTCGCCCCCAGATATGTCAGACCCAGGGTTGAAATGTGGTGGTCTGAGGGAAACAGCTGACATGGAGCCGCTAGCCTGGCTCCGCTGTCCCCTCACCGACGCCTGGGTCTGACTAGGTGCGGGTGTTTCCTGCCCAAAAACACCAGCACCACTTGGAAGGGATGTCTCTGGGATACTGACAGCAGGTACCCCATCCTCCTCCATCATCCCTTCCAAAAGGTCCTGACCATCAGTACAGAACTGGATGTCTGCCTGATGCAGAACCTCCCCCAAGATATCCCTCTCACTGTCACTGTCAAACAGTAAGAGGCTGGACCCTTGGGGGCGGGTCCTAAAGGCACCGGTGTACTGGTGGTGCTACTGGGAGTCGGGACTGACGACTCTGTGGCACTGCTTTGCCCCATATACTCCAACACTACTGGAGCCTGAGAAGGCCATATCGGGCGCCTGCCCGAGGGAAAAAACTCACGGATGAGGCGGACTCCGCTTCCACCTGATCCACTACCACTAGTAGGGGCGCGAGAGGTACCCCGTCCCAGCACTGGGAGTAACTCCCCTACCACTGCCACGGCCACGTATGCTGCTCATACTTGCTGATGTGGGGGGGGGGACTTTATTTGGGGGGGGGAAATGTGAGAAAGGAGTGTTTTTTGTTTTTTTTTAGCAAGACAGGCACGCAGACAAAGACGCAGACAGCTACTAAACTAGAATAAAACTACTACACCTAAAAAAAATTTTTTTTACACGGACAAAGACATAGACTACGACACGGACAGCTACTAAACAGGAACTAAAATACTACAGCTAAAACTTTTTTTTGTTTTTTATTTTTATTTTTACGCTGACTGACAAGGACAAAGACGAGGACGAGGACTACAAATAATAAACTAATATGCACTAAACACTAACTCTACTTACACAAACTTATATGACTAAACTAAAGCTAATTTTATTTTTATTTTTTTTTATTTATTTATTTATTTATTTATTTATTTTTATACACAAAACACAGAGACTAAACACACACTAAACTAAGCTACCTTAAAGAAATGTAAACTTACACTAACTACACAGAAATCTATCTAACACTAAGCTACACTAACCTGGACAAAACAACACAAATATGAGCTTTTAGAAAAGCTGATGGGTCTTTTGCTTTAAAAAAAGCATTTGGTTTTAGAAGCAGATAAAACTCAGAACTGAAAGCACTATAGGAAGCACAATGCTAAGCTCTAAGATCGCAATACACAGAAAAACAAACAGAAACACTCCACTCTCTCTAGCCACCTTGTGAATCTGCACTTAAATACTGCTGGGAGTGATCTTATATAATGGTCGTGCAGGCAGGTTCCTATTGGTTGCTATGGAGGTAGCTAACCTCTGACAACTGTGGTAGGAGAACTCTGATTGGCTCTGATGCAAAAGAAGGGCAGAGAAAGTATTCGCGAATATTCGTAATACGAATATTCGTAATACGAATATTCGCATTGCGAATATTCGGCAACATTAAAGGATCGCCTCAGCTACTCGGCACAGGGTCTCTAATCATACCAGCAATGCTTTTAGACGTCGATGGAGATCACTAGGATGTGATCTGTTTTAAAAATAAATTAGAAAAAATACGAATATTTGCAATAGCGAATGAATATTCACCGCGATATTAGAGTTATTCGCGAATACCCGAATATGCAATATTCGTAACGAATATTCGCAATGCGAATATTCGTGAGCAACACTACAGATGGGAAGCTTCTCCCACAAAAAGTTTTGTCTGCAGTAAGGAGAAGTCCCTAGATACTATTTAAAAATGGGAAAAGGACTCCATTCAGGAGTTGGCTCCTTTTTCAAGGTCTACTACACCTTTTACAGGCAAGTTCCCATAAAAATCCTGGCTCAGTAAACCGGTTGTGGAGATTGATTTAGGTAAAGTCAGACGTGATGGAGAATCGATATTCCTCCTCTTGATTCTGGCGTTCTTAAGTCTTTTAAAACCACAGTAAAACGAAAGGTGGAAAAAATAATGCCGGTCGCTTATAGCCGCTCTCGCAAGTTATATCCTCTAGCTGGCCCAAATGCACAGCTGTGCTGTTATCTTACCTTCGGTGGATGCTTCTACCAATAAGCTGGCAAGGAATATGACACTGCCTTTGAAAGGCAGCTTCTTTTAAAGGTATACTGGATCAGGATGATCAGGATCCAGTAGCTGCTTTTACTTAGTTTCCGATACAAAACAGGCCTAGTCAAAAAATAAATACATTTTTAAATCGGCCTTAAGCCAAGTCAGACAAAATTGTCAACACTCTGTAAGAATTGAAATTGACTTCAGAGGTTTTGCACGGGCCTTACTGTATATAGTATCCTCCAGAGAATATGGAAGAAGCCAAGGTATTCCCAGGCTACTCTCTTAAACATGGGAAAACAGAAGGCCACACCTGCTCCCGAAGATCCCCCCCCAAAAAACGGTCCAGTGGAAGCTCATCTACTGGGTGGTATCCATAGCGGGGTTTTCGCTCTAGTAAAAATCCTGCGCAGTCCACTTTTACAACCCTCCACAGCCACACCTGGAGATTCAAGTACAGCTCACCCAGTACCTTGTTTTCTACCCACGAGAACCCAAAATATAGGGGAAAAGACAGAAAATTGTTAAGGACACAAAACAGCAAAGGAGAGTAACATCGGCTCCAGAATCAGGAGTTTTTTGGTGGTTTTGTGCCCCAAAACACACATGGCTGTATTGGAGTTAGGGTAGTCGATCTCAGGCCTAAGGCATTTGAATTATACCCATCAGGCTTGAACACTACAAGATGGAATCTCTAAATATGGTATTCCTGACAATTCGACCAAAGGACTAGGTGGTCTCTATAGCCCTCAAAACCCTTACCTATTCTTCATGTCTTGCAGTCTTTTCTACGCCCCCCCCCCAAAAAAAACTAGGGACCCTCATCTACAGTACCAAAGCTTACTCTTCGGCACATCATCACCCCCAGAAACTTTTCAAAGGAGCTAGTTGCACTTTTTGGCTTTGGGAGAATGGGTTACGTATCCCGCACTAACAAGACAATACATTATTCCTGCCTCATCACAATGAAGCGCTCCAGACTCGCCTACGGGGAATAGTGGGCACTTTTGTGAACTACAGTTGCCGAGTGGACTACCAGCAAAGAAAATTATATACCTTTGGGCCTTGTTTGGTACCCCTAAAAAGAGGTTGTCTCCTCTTTCAGAAGAAATCACTCTAATCATGGCCTAAATACGGTGGCAAGCAGAACCTTGTCGGCAGCAAAATGTCTGAGTCTCCTGGAGTTAATTTCCTCTCGCAACTCAATGGTGCAGGGATCACGATTGCATCTCCCCACTTTTCAGCAGGGGGATACTCTCACCACAAGGAGGAGGGAATTATTGTCTCAGAAGACTCTAATTTATGATGGTAGGTAGGTCCTCAACCTATGAAATCACTGCCAGCTTGGTTCCATCTCTTGTTTCACTCTTGCATCAGAAGGCAAGCTGTCTGGATTGGGGTGCCCACTTTGAAAGTCTGTTGTTCCAGGGCACATGGCAGTTCAATACAGAGAACCTAAAATCCAACGTTCAGTAGTTAGGCAATGTCTCGCCTAAGCGTCCTCTCTGAGAGGCGAATCCATTTTTGGACAACAAGCCAGCCTTAACCTGTGTCCAGACCCAAGCGTGTCGAGATCCTACGGGGTAAACGACAGCACCAGCCAGGAAGGCACTAGCTGCAGGGGGTGCCTGGAGGCGATTCGGTTCGCATGCGTGGTGCTGTACAGGTCAGTCAGTCATTAATTCATTCATTCAAGAGGGGGACACACATCTCAGGTCACCATCCAAGGAAGTAGCCCTGATAATACTCGGGTCCGGAAGAAGCTTCACCAGCCTCAGAGCATCTGACAGTCCAGATCTCCGGAATTATCTGACAGATAACCTATCAGATTTTTTTTAACAACACCAATGATCCAGCAGACTTTCCAATGGTCTGTCCCCAGTAAAACAGTCCTGAGATAAAGTTTATTTTTTTTTCTGGCATATTACCTCTTAATACCAAAGCACCTTGCTTTTTCGCAAAATTTTCCAGTCTGGGGATAGGCAGGGATGGAGGTCCCTTTCCGACTAGGCACCATCGCCTAGCACATGGGTCTTCAAACTATGGCCCTCCAGGTGTTCAGGAACTACAATTCCCATCATGCCTAGTCATGTCTGTGAATGTCAGAGTTTTACAATGCCTCATGGGATGTGTAGTTCCGCAACAGCTGGAGGGCCATAGTTTGAGGACCCCTGGCCTAGCAGAAAGACAAATATCTGTCTGAGCGGTAGTTTCTTAATGTTCAAAAAGGTCTGGGTTCATCCTACTTTTCAAGTCCCTTGGCGGTCCTTTCAGTTTCGCACAATCATAAGTCCAGGAAAGGCCTCTTCCATCCACATCCAGAGCATCTGGAAACTAAGCGGAGGAAGCGATTAGAATTAGGTTGTTTCCACAGAACGGTACAACATGCTTCAAGCCAGAAAATTCCACCATTAACACCTACAACAGAGTTTGGAAGAAGAAAGAAAGTTTACCGCTCAGAGGTCCCAGGGAACTGCAAGGTGGAGTCCAAACACCTGGGTGCAGGCACTGCAATAATATGCAAAAATGTGTAGAGGAAAACCGGGACGGCCGCACTCCAAAAAAATGGTTCCTTTTAATAAAACTGGTCACAACATGAACATATCACAGCAAAAAATCAGAAGAAAAGCTGACGTGTTTCACACTATCATACAGTGCTTATTCATAGCTTAAATAAGCACTGTATGACAGGGTGAAACGCGCCAGATTTTCTTCTGATTTTTTGGAGTGTGGCCGTCCCGGTTTTTCTCTACACATTTTTGCAGAATTTGGAAGAAGTTTTGAAATTCACCAAAACTAGCTGTGGTAATTCGGTAATTCCCGACTAGATTTAGCTCCCTGGAAGTTCTGGTCTCAGCCTTTTTTAGCCTTGACAGGCATCAAATGGGTTTTGGATCCGCTGTTAGTGTTTCCTAAAGGCAATTCTTAGTTTAGCCCTGCAAATCATCTCCGGGGAGACCCGAGCCAATGCTGCCCAAGAAGAGACTCCTTGCGTCGAGTGAGCATTCACCGCTTTGGGGATTGGAAGACCACTAGCCCGATATTTTTTTTTTGGATCAACTTTACAATCCAGCTTGCCACTGGGATGTGGAGGTACGCATCTTGGAGGTCTATAGAAGCCATCCAGTCTCCTGGCTGGACTGATAGGATGACCGTATTCAGAGACTCCATCTTGAAGTGCTCCAAGCGAATATACTTGTTTAACTTTTTTAAGTCCAATACGGGTCTCCATCCTCCCGTCTTCTTGGGGACTAAAAAGACGGGAGAATAGAACCCCGAACTCGTCTCTGATGCTGGAACTGGAAGGGCTGCCTCCTGTTGCATGAGTATCTGGATGTATTGGAACAATACTTTTTTATTTTCTTTGGAAGCCGGGATCTTGGTATTTTGAAAGGAAAAAGGCGGAGAGGGCGGTTTTTGAATTTCCAAAAATGTCCCTGGAGAATGGTGGACACTGCCCATTGATCGGTGCAATTTTCCACCCAAACCTGTGCGAAGGACTTGAGTCTTGCTCCCACTAGCCCGGTCTGGGTGGTAGGGGAGTCAAAAGGATTTCTGGTTATCCCCTGTTGATGTTGCGGGTTTTGGCTTTGCCAGTCTAAGAAAGGAGGCTTGTGACCCTTTCCAGCCCCTTCTGTACTGTTTACCCGGGCGGTAAGACCTTGAGTCTCTTTCTCTCTGCTGAACAGCTGGTCTAGGACCGAATCTCTTCCTTCTGCTTCTATCCTGAGGGATCAGGCCGCTCTTCCCACCTGTGACTCTGGTAATCGCGGAGTCCATTTTCTCGCCAAACAGTGCTTTGCCGTCGTAGGGAATGCAACACCATGATTGCTTTGAGGACGGATCTGCTGCTCACGGTTTCAGCCACAACGCCCTCTTGGCCGTGATAGAGTATAGCATGGCCCTGGCTGAACATCTTAGGACATCTTATAGCTGCTTCTGCCATGAAATCCGAGGCCAATTTTAGTTCATCCAATGTCTTGATGACCTCCTCGATGTCTATGCCTGCTCTGAGGGCTGTCTCGATGTTATCCAACCACACCCTGGCGGCTCTGGAAACGGATGACAGAGCTACCGCCGGCTTGCAGGCACCTCCGGTTGCTTGATACATTTTCTTGAGGTCTGCGTCTATTCTCCAATCCAGAACGTCTCTGAAAGAGACCGCGTCTTCCAGAGGGAGAGTCGTATTTTTGGCTAGTCTCATTACTGAGGCGTCCACGGATGGAACGGAGTCGACGAGTTTGGCATCTGACTCGGCTAAAGGATACAGCTTCTGGAGATGGTTAAAGGCAACTGGCCTCTTGTCCACTTTCTGCCATTCTCCTGGGATGACCCCTTTGATCTCTTCAATTAAGGGAAAATTTAAAACTTTTCTTGTCAAATGAGGAAAATATTTTTTCGTCTTGGATGGGGGCTCAGGATCCTCTTCCCATTGAATTGCGTCCTTGACTGCAATCACAAAGGGTTCCACTAGGCCAAAATCAAAGGTTGAAAAATCTTCTTCGGCCGTGACCAATTCGACCCCCGAGATGCTTCCCCCAGGTTGTGTGGTAGGTGTCTCTGCGACCCCCTGCTCGGCGGGGGGGGGGGGGGATGGTTTGTGATGAGGCCAGTTCTCTGATTCTTTAATCAGATCTTTAATAGAGTTTGCAGGGTCTTGTCTTTCCACTGTAGCCTCCAGAAGGCATTGCCCACAGGCTAGGTTCCCTGGTAGGGCTTTCCTGCCACATACCCAACAGTCATCTTTCCCTGGCTTGGAGGGGGTGTGACGGGAAGAGGTGTGACGGGAAAAGGTGTGACGGGAAGAACTTTGACGACTACTTGATTTATGGCCTGAAGCGTAAGAGTGACCAGAGCTTCTGTGGCTGTTTGAGCCTCTGTCACGGGAGGATCTGCGGGATGAGTCTTGTTGCGGGCTGAGGAGACAAAAACCATAAGAGGCTATTTTGACGTGCTCTTTATTTTACCTAAAAATTTACCCGTCAGTTGCAGCCCTTACCTAATGGTATGTTGAGGATCTTTTTGGAGCGGCATGTCCAGGACAGCTATGGGTAAATTTAAAAACTATTTGTGATTACTAAAAAGACCCTAACAAGATCAGACAGATGCAATATTTTCTCTTTAATACATACATACATACATATATATATATATATATATACACACACACACCCACATACATACGTCATAAAAAAAATATATGTATATATATATATCCTCCTGCATATTGAACGAAAAGAAAGAAAAGTCCCTTTACTCTTTTTTTTTTTTTTTAAACATCATGTCTAGTTAATTGTACCTTGGCAGGGGTCCCATCATTATTAGCAGCAGGTTTGGTGGAGAGAGAAGCGTAAGGCGATGTTACCTCTCTAGCAGCCTGTCCTCAAGTGAGAGACATAGGCTGTTTAAGCACCCAACTGCGCATACGCCGCCGCACCGACGGAACTCCGCCCCCAAGATTACGAGGCTGAGCCCTGTGACACCTGCGATGCGCCCGCGGCTATGGAGAAAGACCTGCAACTCAGGACTAGCCGGGGAGAGAGCTCTCTCCCTCCTAACCCCGCCAGACTGAGCGGCGCGACCCCGCCTGAGGGCGCTAGAATGTGCCTGACCAGCACAGGAGACCCCTAAACGGTACATAGCAAGGTAAATGCTCCATAGCAAGGATATGTAAGACTGCCAGCCTAGAACACCTAATGAGGAGAAGTAATGCTCCTGGAGGTAAGTGTGCCATAAAAAGATCCACAGAAAAAAAGGCTTATATACTTATCTGGCGCCTTTAGCAGCCCAAGCCATAGGACTCCATTCTGCAGGAGAGCATGAACCTGCAATGGTTACACCATAAGGCGGTGAGGTAGGGCTGGTGCGTGATCCTGCGGGGATGAGGACAGAAAAAAGAATGCCTAACTGGGAGTACAACTCCTTTTTATTAGAGATTTAAGTGGTCCTGTGGGTCGGTCGGGGGCGAAGCCATGACCATTGGTATGCTGCTACGGAGGCACCAGAAAAAATATTTTGGGCAACTACCCTTCCTGTAAGTGAGTTATTAACCATATGTATGCTGCCATGGAAGGCACCAGGAAAACGGAAAATTGAATACTTACCTTTCCGTAATTTTCCTTTCCTGGTGCCTATTCATGGCAGCATAAGCCCTCCCTTTTTATAATCCTTAAATGTTTGAGTCTAGTTACAAGAATGGTGTATGGGGGGGGGGCAGACACTCTTTTAAAGAGTTATAATTGGTCCTGTGGGTTGGTTGGGGGCGAAGTAACCAACCATATGTATGCTGCCATGGATAGGCACCAGGAAAGGAAAATTACGGAAAGGTAAGTATTCATGACAAGTGGGTTATGTTTCTATGTTCCCTCTATTAGGAGAGGACTAGGCAGACATATTGGATATACAAAAACATGTAATTATACCAAAGCTGAACAGCCCTGCCCAGGGGGTGGTCCCTCTGGTCATAACCCCTCACCCTGCACTCAGCAGCTCAGCTCAGTTTTTTTTCTGCCTAGTGTAGGTGAAGGATCTGGCTCCCTAGGGGCCCATTGGTCCTGGAGAACTTTTTTATTTTACATTTTGGATCCTGAGATCTACTATCAACTGCCGGCTGGGTGACAGGCTGGATAATATAGATCAGGGCTCAAAATTTCAAGTCCTGAGCTACTAGCCAGGCCTCAAGGGTTACTCGCCACCAGTTGCCCCACCCAACCCCTACCCTGCCACCACCCCTAATCACGCCCTCATAAATGATATCATGGAATGACACTTAAATGTCCCTGTTCACATCTGAGCGTTTTGTCACCTGTAGTAAAACGCCTGAGGCTGCATTCAGACCTGAGCATATAGTTTTTAGGCAGAAAGTCACGCTATTTTTTTTACACGATTTTGTACAGGTCAAAAAGTCACCAATGTACAAGAATAAAAAAACGCCTGTAATCTGCCAAACAAGAAGCTCCTGTACTTTTTTGAGCAACAGGCATTTTGCTTTAGGTGACAAAACGCTCAGATGTGAACAGGGGCCTTTGAAATTAATGGGATTTTTTTTTTAGAGCCATGGCTGAGAGCAGAAAAAAGCCCTGCTCAAAAAAGTACATGAACTTCTTTATAGGCAGATTACAGGCGGTTTTCTGCTTTTTACATTGGTGACCTTTTGACCTGTACAAAATCGGGGAAAATAACGCAGCAAAAATTGTGGTAAAAACACGTGACGTTCTGTCTGAAAAAAAAATACGCTCAGGTGTGAGTGCAGCTTTAACCATTTAGGTAAGCAGAAGTGTACATGTGTTAATTAAGCCCGGGTTCACACTGATGTGATGCAGGAACCAGTGCGATTCCAGCGCCGGTTGCCGCATCGTATCTCTTCTGTGGGCAGTTCACATTGGCCTCTGCGAACCGCTGCGGGTGTCAATACATTGTTAATGACACCCCAGTTTAGTTCACAGATCGAAGTGTGAACTGTTAACTCACACAGGAATCAGATTGCATAGGTGAGAACACTTATGTGATCTGATTCTAGTGCGGGAAAAACAAGTCCCTACGATTTTTTGATGTATCCAACTATAACTGTATGGCTGAACTTACATCTCACAGACATCACATGCGATCGGCACCACAGGTGCGGGTGCAAATCGCATGCGATGTCTCTAACCGCACTGTGTGAACCTGGGCTAAAGCAGAGAAGAAAATCACAGTTCTCTCCTACCAAGGACACAGAGGGTTAATTTACTAAAGAGTCTTTATTTCAGATAACAGAGATAGGAAAGGAGAAACAAAGTGGGAAAGCTTGAGCACAGATAAGCCATGGCATGAGGTTTGCAAGGAGACACAGTGAGGATCATAATTTATATCTGACCTGGCTGGAGGGAGGGATAAGTGTAGAGAATGTACCTGGGTCAGCTGCTGAAGCCACTGGGGTCACAAGTTCACATGACAGGAAGAGAAAGTGACCAGCTCTCACACTGGTCTTGTCCTGTGCAGAGAGAAGGGGGAGGGAGGAGGTAGGAGGTAGGGTTGCCACCTTTTCTTCACGCCAAACCCGAACACTTTTCTGCGCACTCCAATTTTTTTGTAGCATACATTATTTATATATATATATATATATATATATATATATATATATATATATTATATATATATATATACATACAGTATATACAGACAAAATGATTGTAAAAGATCTCGGACACCTTTGTGTGGCTTAAAGGGTCACTAAAGGAAAATGTATTTTTCCTTTAAAATAACAACCATGTCATACTTACCTCCACTGTGCAGCTCGTTTTGCACAGTGTGGCCCCGATCCACGTCTTCTGGGGTCCCTCGGCGGCTGTCTCTGTCCTCACCGCAAATACTGACCACAGTCATGCGAGAGCTTGCATGGTGGTCAGTAATTGCGGGCGCACTCCCGTGATACTGCGAGCGGCCATAGCCGCTCACTCTCGGCCCCGCGCCTTGGCGCGCCGCATCACTGGATGCGATTAACCATCAATCTATCCAGGCTGAGCGGCGAAAAGGATATCGGGACTGCGCGGGACTTTCGACGGGTCAGGTAAGTAAAACGGGGGCTCGGGGGGTGGCAACACCAGATGTTTTTTCACCTTAATGCATAGATTGCATTAAGGTGTAACATTTTTTTCATTTACAACTCCTTTAAAGAGAGTAGTAATACAGTGTGCTGTGTACACCACGGTGAACAGAGGGTGAGGCCACATTGCGTTAACTGTGGAAGGGGCCTAAATTAAACCCACCCTACCTACAACACCTCTTACTATCCACTGCACCCAAACCTTCCACTGACAGTTCAAAGTAACCCATCCTACCTATAGCAACCCACACTATCCACACCACACCAAGGTGGCCCATTCTATCTCAACACTACAAACCAGTCCATCATATCTAAGGCCAGTGGGATGGATGGGGGGACAGTGGGATGGATGGGGGGACTGTGGGATGGAAGAGGGGACTGTGGGATGGAAGGGGGGACTGTGGGATGGAAGGGGGGACTGTGGGATGGACAAGGGGGGACTGTGGGATGGACAGGGGGGACTGTGGGATGGACGGGGGACAGTAGGATAACTGGGGGGCGCAGGGTGGATGGGGGGACAGTGAGATGGGTGGGGGGGACCGTGGGATGGACAGGGGGACAGTGGGATGGACAGGGGGACCGTGGGATGGACAGACAGGGGGACCGTGGGATGGACAGACAGGGGGACCGTGGGATGGACAGACAGGGGGACCGTGGGATGGACAGACAGGGGGACCGTGGGATGGACAGACAGGGGGACCGTGGGATGGACAGGGGAACGTGGAATGGACAGACAGGGGGACCGTGGGATGGACAGGGGGACCGTGGGATGGACAGGGGGACCGTGGGATGGACAGGGGGACCGTGGGATGGACAGGGGCACTGTGGGATGGACAGGGGGACTGTGGGATGGACAGGGGCACTGTGGGATGGATGGACAGGAGGAGATGGACGGGGTGACTGTGGGATGGACAGGGGGACCGTGGGATGGACAGGGGGACTGTGGGATGGACAGGGGGACTGTGGGATGGATGGACAGGAGGAGATGCTCCTTCTGCTGGGCTTCTGCAAGTAGCACTGCACTGACAGGGGTAAGGGGGTCGGGGGCTAGTGCTAGAAGGGGCTGTCAGGTTTCAAATGAATCTCACACAAACTTCTGGAAAATGTCCTTTCTCTTACCAAAGCACATATCCTCCTCCTAACCCCCCCCCCCCCATATCACTCCACCAAGTGTATATCGTTTTTTTTTTTGTTTGTTTTGTTTAATAAATGTTTATTGTAAAAAACACAAAAAGACAGATTACAGGTGGCGTATACATAATCATCAAGCATGAAAAAGCCCATCAAAAGACAAAGGCAAGATTGGACATACAGTAATCAAGGCAGGGTATAAAATAAAATGCAGGACATCCAAAGATCCTAAACACAACAGAAAACTAAGAGCTACGAGGACAGAAGCGAGAGAGTTGCCACTCCCGGTCCTGTAAATAACAAGCCCTGCGAAGATTTCAAAAGGGTCCTAAACTTAAACTCCCCATGCCACCTATGCCTACAGTATTGACTGGGCGAACTCGCCACGGACCAAGGGCAACAGTGACATACATGCATCAGAGGACCTTAGCAGACCTGCAATCCATCCAGAAAAAGGTGTGTAAAGAACACAGAAAGGGAAGAGAGGGGAAGAGAGAAAGGAATAGAAAGAGGAGGGAGGTGGGGGGGGAACCGATCCGAGCCACATAAACATACATAAGCATACATCGTAGCGGAGTGAAACAATACATAAAGGTCAACGTGCCTTGTCAGACATCAGATCAGCATACCTAGGTGTAAACTTAAAGGCGAACCAACAGGACCATATTTTGTCAGCCAAATCGGATTTGTTGCGTAATTTAAGAGTACCGGTTTCCATATGGTAGAAGAAATCTACTCGGGTCAGCCAGTCCCGGATAGTAGGGACTGACTGGGTCTTCCACAATCTCGGAATAAGAGATTTAGCCGCGTTCAAGAGGTGGGGAGTTACACTTTCCTTATATGATCCTATCGGTTCGTTTGTACAATGTAGTAGGACAGCCCAAGGGTCATGAGGAACTGCAACTCCCTGAATCTCCTCTACCAAACATAAGACCTCACCCCAGTAAGGCTGTATAAGGGGGCAGTACCACCACACGTGAGCGTGCGTGCCAGGTTGACCACAGCCCCTCCAACACAGATTAGAAACAGTAGGAAAGGCTCTGTGAAGGATCATGGGTGTGTAGTGCCATTGGGTCAGCAGCTTATAGTTAATTTCCGCAGTTGACGATGAAATAGCCGACACGTGCCAGGGCACAGTAGAAACTAGATATAGGCCTCTCCGGCGTTTGGGAGCCAGCAAGTAGATGTTCCACTGGAGTCAGATCCGAGCCTGATCGTAGAGGCTGGGGGGGTGATTTAATAAATAGCAGCAACTGGTGGTGTTTCCATTGATCCAAAAAAGTTACGGGTGAAGTCGGTATGAGGTCAGTGAGAGGTTTAATCCCATTGGGAGTAATCACGTGGTGGAGCAACAGCGGAGGAGTCGCCAACCAATTACTGAAAGAGTGATCCATATTACCTGGAGGAAAGTAATCATGTCCCGATAAATGCATTAGGGGGGAATTATAAGCCCAGTGTTGTCGTTTACACAAAGAGTCCCAGAAGGCCAAAGTAGATCTAGAAAGCGGGGACGTAGAGGGCGAAAGGTTCCGGAATTTATGTGGGATCCATATGAGTGGGAATACGTCAGAACCACACATGTCACTCTCGAGCTGCACCCACAGTTTTGTTGTTTTATGGTACTTCCAATCAGAAATGCGGGTCAACACAATAGCTGAATAATAACGTTTAATATCCGGTAATGCGAGGCCTCCAGTGCATTTAGGTTGGGTCAGTGTTGAGAAAGCTATCCTAGGACGTTTCCGGTTCCACACATATTTACAAAGCAACAAGGTTACTAATTTAAAAAACCCAGGGGGAATTCTATAAGGTAAAAAGAGAGTAGGGATCGCGCTAGTCATATATCTATGGCCAATAAAGGGCACAGTGTGTGATGTGGTTATTATATCCCAAAAACACAAAAACCAACAAAAGTGAATTGATACCAATAACATGCAAGAATAAACCTGTACGTGGAATCCACCTAATAATCACTAGAGAACTTGCTGATGCTAGATATCTGCGATCAGTTAAAAAAACACACAAGCGTAAGTGAAATTCAGTGAATAATCCTGGACTAAAAATAGTCTCAAAAAATATAATATAATTGAAAAATTATATGTATCAAAGTGCAAAAATATAAGATGAATGAAAAGTCACCCTAATAGTCATGGGAAAGCTGACTATTAGTCTATTTAGGTGAGTCTGTGCAGTATGGTTCTTCAGGTCTGAGTAGATGTATCCTTTCCACACCATTGATATGTGTTTAAACAAAAAGGAAATCTGTAGCAGGTATAGGTATATCTGTCTCCGGAATGCCGATCACACAAAGGTATTCTCCGGGTTTGAAATGTAGAGTCTCAGCACAGAAATGGCCCCCGCAGGGTATATGTAAGCAAAAAAGGAGAATCGTAGTTCAACAGCCGTGGGGACATCAGCAGATGGCAATGTTATGTTGGTAACATGTAATGACATAAGAACTCACATAGTGTAAAACCCAATGGATTTATTCAAGGAAAAAAGATAAAATGCACTTACAACAGATGCAAGTATTTGGAGCTTTAAAAACAAGAGTGCCGGCCGGCTTGTAGGTACGCGTGCGTCCTTCCAGATGGATGCGGTGACGTGGGAGGAGACGTTCCTGTCGGCACTAATTCTAGCCTAAATCGTGGAACGACGCTTCTGACATTGTTGTTCAGGAGTAGCTTGACAAGAGGAATACGACATTTGAAGCTCATGTCCAGGATCCATCTGTGTGTGGTGGCTCTGGATGCACTGATTCCAGCCTCAGTCCACTACTTGTAAAAGTCTCCAACACTTGTGAATGGCCTTTTCCTGACAATCCTCTCCAGGCTGCAGTCTGATGCTTGTGCACCTTTTTCTTCCACACTTTTCCCTTCCACATAACTTTTTATTATAGTGCGCGTGACGCGTTGCGTGACGTCTTCTCCGCTCGTGGCCGAGAGCGGAGGCATCTTGCTACACTACAGCAGTGTGTTGCTGAAGATTCTGTTTTTATATGTTAGTGGATATTTTTATTTATTAAATCGTTGCTGGTGTATACACTATGAGGTCCCTTTCTGTTCTTTACTGAGTACCGCTGGATCGTGGGACATGTGTGAGCGTGACTTTTGATACCTGCAGTGAGGAGAGGAGCCTATTGTGGGATGCTGATCTGCAGTGGAATCTGCCATAGCTACCAGCCAGTGGTTCTTTATAAGGCTCATTATAGCCTCTTGAAGGTGAGGGGCTTGCATTTAGTTTCTCACTGAGGCTTTGTTTGCACAGCTGCACTGGTTATTCGTGTGGTGGATTGCAGGCACTTGTTGCACTTTTGGATTCTTCAAACAGCAGATTTGGACTCAATGAAGCACATTGCACTTTTCAATTTATTTTTCTTGCACTTTTTTATGCTTATTTATTGGACTTTATAAGCACATTAGCACCTTGATTCGTTTTTGTATATGGAGTATTTACTTGCATTGTTTGTGCACCTCTGGATCACTTAGCACTTTTGCACTGTCATTTTGCATATTTTTTATTATCTATGCATATTCTTTACCTTAGCTATATTAATACTATTTATTATATGTGATTACACATTATCACACATCATTGTGTGTTTAGCAAGCACCACCACACCCCCCATTTTTTATTTCTTTTGTGTGTGAGCACCGTATTTGGCATCCTCAAACAGAAGGTGGAGGAGCGTAAGGTCTCTAACATCCACCAGCTTCGTGACGTCATCATGGAAAAGTGGAAAAGGACTTCAGTGGCAACCTGTGAAGCTCTGGTGAACTCTATTAAGTCTATTAAGGCAGTGCTGGAAAATAATGGTGGCCACACAAATCTTGACACTTTGGGCCTAAATTGGACATTTCCACTTAGGGATGTACTCACTTTTGTTGCCAGCGGTTTAGACATCAGTGGCTGTGTGTTGAGTTATTTTGAGGGGACAGCACATTTACACTGTTATACAAGCTGTACACTCACTACTTTACATTGTCGCAAAGTTTCATTTTTTCAGTGTTGTCACATGAAAAGATATAACAAAATATTTACAAAAATGTGAGGGGTGTACTCACTTTTGTGAGATACTGTATATACCTAATAGATATGGTAGTTCAGTTGTCAGGTCCTAGTCATAATCTCTGCTCCATACAAATTGTGAGACTGGACATGGAGGAGCTACAGTATGAAATGAAAAATTGTTCTGGTTATAGCAAAATCTGTAGCACAGATGAATTATGAAAGTGACAGTTCCTTTGGGCTCATATACTGTATATCAGTATACTGATGCACAGTACTTGTGGAGTATATAATCCGCCCTGATGTCACAGCAGCCAAAAAACATATATTGATTTCAGAGGAGCAAATATGAAAATACTCATATCAGATGGGGATAATCCCATCAGGCTGGGTACTAAGTTGTTAGACTCTGGTATTGCTTGTGTTCTGGCCTGCATAACAAGGGTGGTCCCATGTTGGATGGGTAACCTACCTTTCACATCACGGTGCAGCCAATATGACCTATAGTAAGATCAGTGTAGGGTCTATAGTACTCAGGGTTCTTGTTCCATCGAGCTATCCCTGCAATCCCTGATGCCTGTATCTTGCCCGCTGCGGCTCCAGCTGTGTTGTGCATAGCCTATGTTGGCCGGTTGTTTTTTTAGTATGCCATGCGGGGCCCAACCCCCAGAGCTAACGCATGGCATACTAGAATGAACAACTGGACTAACCTAGGCTATGAATAACATGCAGGGCCGAACCCCCTGAGCTACCGCATGGAATACTAGGAAAACACCGCACCAACCTGGGCAATGAAAAACATATCTGGAGCCGCAATAATACAGACATCAGGAATTGCAGTACAGGGGGTCCCTGACTTACTTAATCTGTTCGTAAGTCGGAACAATGCTTGTTAGTGTAACTTCCACCTGTGCATGAATGTGGCATGTTCCGGGCGCTTCTGGGGCTCTTCTGGCCATGCAGTACATGAAGTAATGCAGTGTGAAATGTGAGAAAATAAAAAGGGGGTTCCCCTGGGTGGACTTTTAAGGCACTAAATAGTATTCCAAAATATACAGGATATTGAGAGTAAAAAAATAGTTTTATTCACAATTGTACATATTTATCAAAAAAATGAAATATTGAATTAAAACATACAGTTCCATTGATTTTCACCATATAAGCAAATACATGAAGGACCTTCTTTACACCCGACGAGTTTTGGGGTAACCTTCTTCAGCGGTGTGTAGAGAAGGACAATTAGTTCATCTAAGCATAAGAATACATAAAGTTAATTACATGCATTTAGAACATTATTAAATACATACAAAAAGTTTTCTTTATATGTAATGTATATACATGTAATCATTCACTTACGTATTATAAAGGATGATAAATATTTCATTGGATACGGTTTTTAAAAGAATTGAAAATATAAACAGCACACTGGGTTCAATCAATGAGGTTGCCAGTCAAAGAAGAAATGGGTATCAGGATATACATTTAATTCAAGTTTGAGACAAACATTTATAAGGTACAGGTGTTCATCCCGTTGGGGAGAAATTATTCCAAAGATCGAGAAGCCGGTGGATCAGCCAGCTTCACGGCCTCACGGATCCGTCTTTTTTAGAACGGATTCTAGCTGGCGTCAAGCCAATACAACCGGATTTGAACACTTACACACAAGTAGCATTATCAACCCCACAGAAGAATTCCAACTAAAGGCCAAATCTGATTTAAGTATAATCAATTTGTCATCCTATATCTTATCAACAGAAAAGATATTTCGATCTTACAAAAGGGTTTAAATTTTTGTCCTAGTCATAATCTGGACTAATTTGAGATCTATAAAGATCTACAACTATTTATTCGTAAACTAATCCTGAAGAAACTTTTTCAGAAACAAGAAAATACAATCTATACCCCTAGGGAAAATCAATCTATGGATTAATTGATTTCACTGCTGGAAGAAAGTGACACAGCAGATCTTATTGATTTCATTGATCTGTCTCAAATTCTGCAGTCAGTGGAGCAAGAGACAAGTTACTCTAAAAGCAATCCTTCAAAATCTTTACTGAAGAAAAAAACAGATTTTTGTCCCCCTCCAAGTACAAATCCCAATGCTGCTGCATTTTTAAAGTTAGTAAACAAAGATTTGGAAAAATTGAGAATAAACACCAAGGGCCCTAAAAACTTAAACAATAAAGAAATTGAGGCACTAAAGTTACTTGCTGACAACAACCAAATCACGATAAAACCATTGGATAAGGGTGGCAGTGTGGTCCTCAATGAGAACTACATTGACATCTGTAAAAAAAATCCTCGATAATCCAGATTGGTATCGCTGGATTCCAGCCTCTATCGTTGAAAAATACAATAAAGAATTTTATGCATTGATGCTGCCCATCTGTCATAAATAAAAAAAAAAACATGGAGTTATATTAGAAATATTTTCCCAAAAGTACCCACATTCTACATAATACCAAAAATCCACAAAAAAAACCCAGGGAGACCGATTATTTTGGGTATTGGGTCAATTAGTGACAATTCAAGTAAATTGGTCGACTAATTTTTAAGACCATATGTAATTTCTCTACCATTTTATGTAAGGGATACCACTCAGCAAGGGCTGGGACGGTGATAATAATGGGGGATTTTAACTACCCAGAAATTGACTGGAATAATGGAATTTCTGGGACAGTTAAAGGACAAAAATTTAAAAACCTATTGCAGGACAATTTTATGGTTCAGTTTATTGAGGCCCCAACTAGGAATGATGCTCTGTTGGACTTGGTAATCTCAAACCATGCAGAGCTTATTACTAATGTTCAGATAAAGGAACACCTGGGTAGCAGTGATCATAACATGATTTCATTTAATATTACCTAAAAAAGGGGGCCTCGCTAGAGGGAGGACCCTATAGAATAAATAGTGACGTGAAAAGAGTGTAACACTAATTTGGGTCAATAGATCACCGAAAACCAGTGATGATTCCAGTAATAGATAAGCTATTTATCCAACTGAGCCAAGAGCAGGAATACTGTAAGGAAGAGAACCTACAAATCAGATTCCAATCCTGGCCTTAATAAAATTGATATGTGTCTATAGTAGTACATATAACCAGATGTGCTATACCTCCCATGTAAGGGTGTAGTGCACCCCACAAATGTGTATATAAGTATGTCCAATAAATCAATAAGGATCCTATTCCACAAACATATAGGCAGTCCATGCACAAATAAGTATAAGGACACCGAAATTCCTCTTGAGTGAAGATACAAACATCAACAGTGGAATCCTCAGTGATAATATGGTAAGAATGGACACCCTTACCAGACAAGGTGGACTCACACTGCACCTTACGGTGGTGGAGTCATTCAGGCCTGTATGGACCGATTGTCCTCTCTGGTCACCTTTGGTTGTTGGCTTTGAGGTATGCTGTGTCCAAGGGTTCGCTGAGGTTTTCCACTGAGGTTTTCCAGTGTAGAAAGTGAGCTCCGTGATAGTGCTCAAATAGTGTTGTATTGAGGAATATGAAAGAGAAAACTCCTCATAGTGTAAAAAGATTTAATACACTTCACAATAAAAAACACTTGAGTTAAAAAATGTTGATAAAATAAAGTAAAAAATCACAACAATGTCCCATGAGTGAAAAAACGGAATAAACCTAGAAAGTCCAAAAAATCCAAACTGTGAGTTGCAAAAACAGCAAACAAAACACACAATGACTCTTCCACCTAAAATGGAGAGTATATTCCCAATGGTGTGCAGTAGGTGATGATAAGGACCTTATCATCACCTACTGCACACCATTGGGAATATACTCTCCATTTTAGGTGGAAGAGTCATTGTGTGTTTTGTTTGCTGTTTTTGCAACTCACAGTTTGGATTTTTTGGACTTTCTTGGTTTATTCCGTTTTTTCACTCATGGGACATTGTTGTGATTTTTTACTTTATTTTATCAACATTTTTTCACTCAAGTGTTTTTTATTGTGAAGTGTATTAAATCTTTTTACACTATGAGGAGTTTTCTCTTTCATATTCCTCAATACAACACTATTTGAGCACTATCACGGAGCTCACTTTCTACACTGGAAAACCTCAGTGGAAAACCTCAGCGAACCCTTGGACACAGCATACCTCAAAGCCAACAACCAAAGGTGACCAGAGAGGACAATCGGTCCATACAGGCCTGAATGACTCCACCACCGTAAGGTGCAGTGTGAGTCCACCTTGTCTGGTAAGGGTGTCCATTCTTACCATATTATCACTGAGGATTCCACTGTTGATGTTTGTATCTTCACTCAAGAGAATTTCGGTGTCCTTATACTTATTTGTGCATGGACTGCCTATATGTTTGTGGAATAGGATCCTTATTGATTTATTGGACATACTTATATACACATTTGTGGGGTGCACTACACCCTTACATGGGAGGTATAGCACATCTGGTTATATGTACTACTATAGACACATATCAATTTTATTAAGGCCAGGATTGGAATCTGATTTGTAGGTTCTCTTCCTTACAGTATTCCTGCTCTTGGCTCAGTTGGATAAATAGCTTATCTATTACTGGAATCATCACTGGTTTTCGGTGATCTATTGACCCAAATTAGTGTTACACTCTTTTCACGTCACTATTTATTCTATAGGGTCCTCCCTCTAGCGAGGCCCCCTTTTTTTGGTTTGGGCGCTGCATTTTATTTTTACACTGTTTTCACAATTATCTTTTTGTTGTGCTGGCTGCCCAGAAGTTCATTTGGTTTAGCGCAATATATACACTTTATATAAATTTAATATTACCTATAAGCAAGAAATACATACAGGAAAGATAAAAACACTTAATTTCAAGAGAGCAAATTTTCAAAGCATGAGGACTGCTCTCCAGGGCTTGGACTGGGAGGGAATATTGGCACAGACGAACACAGAACAGAAATGGGAATTCTTCAAAAAGACTCTTTGGAACCTCACTGCAAAGTATATTCCCATGGGCAATAAGTTTAAAAGGCTAAAGATAAAACCTATGTGGCTCACGGTCAAAGTTAAAAAAGCTATAAACAATAAGAAAATAGCTTTTAAAAAATATAAAAATGTATTAAATGCTTTCTTCAGCTCTGTGTATACAATGGAGTATGGGGGAGCTCATGTCCATAATGGGGGTGGGAGTGACACAGCCCCAAATCCACAATGGCTCAAAAGTGATATGGTCCAGAAATATTTAGACAGAATAAAGGTGGATAAAGCACCTGGACCAGATGGCATCCACCCACGGATCCTAAAAGAATTGAGCTCTGAAATTTCAAAGCCACTGTATCTAATATTTAGGGACTCATTAATGACAGGAATAGTACCACTGAATTGGCGTAGAGCCAATGTGGTGCCTATATTTAAAAAGGGAACAAAGTCTTTATCAAGTAACTATAGGCCTGTTAGT
This sequence comes from Rana kukunoris, assembly GCA_029574335.1. Classification (NCBI taxonomy): domain Eukaryota; kingdom Metazoa; phylum Chordata; class Amphibia; order Anura; family Ranidae; genus Rana; species Rana kukunoris. Next base: position 394,482,238 of record CM056049.1, read on the forward strand.
TTAACTTCTATAGTTGGGAAGATACTGGAACGTTTATTAAAAGACCACATGGATGAGTTCTTGCTGGAAACAAACTATTTAAGCAGCAGACAGCATGGATTCATGAAAGACAGAAGTTGTCAGACAAACCTGATTTCTTTTTATGAAGAGGTAAGTAAAACCCTGGACAGAGGCATAGCAGTGGACGTGGTATACTTGGATTTTGCAAAAGCGTTCGATACAGTTCCCCACACACGGCTCATGTGTAAGGTAAGGTCTACAGGATTAGATATATCAGTTTGTAAATGGATAGAAAACTGTCTGAAAGACAGAATTCAGAGAGTTGTGGTTAATGATTCTTACTCTGAATGGTCCAAGGTTATCAGCGGTGTACCCCAAGGTTCAGTGTTGGGTCCCTTACTTTTCAATATATTTATAAATGATATTGGGTCTGAGATCAAAAGTAACATTTCTGTCTTTGCCGATGACACCAAGCTATGCAGTGGAATAACGTCCTTACAGGATGTCTCCAATTTACAAGCCGACCTCAATGCTCTGTCTAATTGGGCGACTAAGTGGCAGATGAGGTTTAATGTTGATAAATGTAAAGTTATGCACTTGGGGGCTAAGAATATGCATGCATCATACATGCTAGGGGGAGTTCAACTGGGGGGATCTGTAGTGGAGAAGGATCTGGGAGTTTTAGTTGATCATAAGCTCAATAATGGCATGCAATGCCAAGCTGCGGTTTCCAAAGCAAGCAAAGTCCTTTCTTGTATTAAGAGAGGTATGGACTCCAGAGATAGAGATATAATTTTGCCCCTGTACAAATCATTAGTAAGACCTCATCTGGAATATGCAGTCCAGTTTTGGGCACCTGTTCTCAAAAAGGATATCGGAGAACTGGAGAAAGTGCAGAGAAGGGCAACTAAACTGATAAGAGGCATGGAGGAGCTCAGCTATGAGGAAAGATTAGAAAAACTGAATTTATTTACTCTTGGGAAGAGGAGAATAAGGGGGGATATAATCAACATGTACAAATATATAAGAGGTCCATATAGTGAACTTGGTGTTGAGTTATTCACTTTAAGGTCAATGCTGAGGACAAGGGGGCACTCTTTACGTCTGGAGGAAAAGAGATTTCACCTCCAAATACGGAAAGGTTTCTTCACAGTAAGAGCTGTGAAAATGTGGAACAGACTCCCTCCAGAGGTGGTTCTGGCCAGCTCAGTAGATTGCTTTAAGAAGGGCCTGGATTCTTTCCTAAATACACATAATATAACCGAGTACTAAGTTCTGTAGGTAAAGTTGATCCGGGGTAAATCCGATGCCTGTAAATGCCTCTTGGGGGATCAGGAAGGAATTTTTTCCCCTCCGGTAGCAAATTGGATCATCGCTCTGCTGGGGTTTTTTGCCTTCCTCTGGATCAACTGTGGGTATGGAGTTGGGTGTATGGGATGTACTGTGTTTTATTTTGTTTGTTTATTTTAATTTTTTTATGGTTGAACTGGATGGACTTGTGTCTTTTTTCAACCTGACTAACTATGTAACTATGTAACTATGTAACTATCTCTTACAGATTCTGGATACAATATACTTTCTGGAATCAGCAACTTTAGTCACTATAGATGTGGAAACTTTATATAATACTATCCCTCATGACAAAGGATTAGCAGTAACCAATCACATTTTGCAACAAGCTACGGTTGTGGATCCAGTTTATAACAAATTCATTCTATCACTCCTCGAGCATATCCTTGGACACAATGGCCCAGATTCAGAAAGCAATTACGCCTGTCTAACTGGTGTTAGACAGGAGTAATTTCAAATTTCGCGCGCCGTATCACTAGTTTGAATCCTCAAACCATGATACGGCGGCTTCGGGCTTCGATCCGAGAGGCTTACGTCTTTGTAAGCCTTCAGATCTACGCTGCATTATTTTTGCGGCCGCTGGGAGGAGTTTGCGTCGTTTTGATGCGTCGGGATATGCAAATGTGTTTTTACGGCGATCCACGAAGATACGAGTGGTCTTCGCAATCGCTTTCGTCTATTTTTTTTTACGTACTGTTAGACCAGCTTTTTGCTGGTCTAACGGTACGTAGCCCATGTTAAGTATGGCCGTCGTTCACGCGTCGAATTTGTTTTTTTATTTTATTTTTTTACGTAACTCGTTCGGGACTAGGATTGTCCGTAAACGACGCTACTCAAACAACGAATGACGTAACGACGTGTTTTCACGCAATGCACGGCGGGAAATTTGCGAACGGAGCATGCGCAGTTCGATCGCCGCGGGAACGCGCCTATTTTAAATGCTTCACGCCCCCTACTCGCGCAGATGGATTGCGACGGGAGAAATACACTACGCCGCCGTCGTTTACTGGACAAAATCTACCTGGATTCCACGTAGAGCCAGGTAAAAAACGGCAGCGTAGTGTATTTCTGATACTCTACGATAGTCTAATTCTATCTGAATCTGGGCCAATCTTTTTTACTTTTAATGGCTCCCACTACCACCAGGTGCAGGGGGTTGCGATGGGGACATGTTGTGCCCCATCGTATGCCAGCCTGTACCTGGGGAAAGTGGGAATCTATGTTTTTGGCAGATGAAACTCTGACAATATATACTGATGGTACCGATATCTGGACGTCTGGGATGGACCCCGTGATTTGCTCCAGCAGTGCTTTTTTAAGGATGAATAAAAATAACTTTAATTGAAACTTCACCATGTCCTTTGATAAGGACTCGGTTACTTTTCTGGATGTGGAAATTTACAAAGGTATTGGAGGCAAATTGTATACTAACCTATATAGAAAACCTACAGCTAGTAACACAATACTCCATGCTACGAGCTTCCACCCTCAACCGCTAATTGACTCCATTCCTTATAGTCAATATTTAAGGATAAAGCGTAACTGCACTGACGACAAAACCTTTGTAATAGAGGCTGGGAAACTTCATGATAGGCTTCTTCTTAGGGGCTACTCACATGCTTATTTAAAAAGATAATTTAAACAAGTAACAATGAGATCAAGAAATGATCTACTTTACAACAAAAAGCCACCAAAAGATAACAACATTTTGAGAATTATCAAAATATATAATCAACAACAACATCAAGTAAAACAAATAATTGAAAAATATTGGCATATGTTTACACTAGATCCATCCTTGGTTCCAGAAAAGCCACTCCTTACTTTTAGTAAAGGTCCATCCATTAGTGATAGAGTCGCTAGCAGTGAGTTCAAAAATGTACCTATACATTGTAAATACAAGGGCACTTTCATGTGTAGAAAGTGCAATTACTGTAGATTAGGGATGAACCGAACACCCCCGCGTTCGGTTCGCATCAGAACCGTCGAACAAACCGACCGTTCGCGCGAACATTTAGAACCCCATTGAAGACGTCTATGGGACTCGAACGTTCAAATTCAAAAACGATAATTTTAAAGACCAATATTCAAGTTATTGTTGGAAAATGTCTTTCAGAACCCGGGTCTTGCCCCAGGGAACATGTATCAATGGAAAAAAGTTTAAAAAACTGTAGTTTTTTCAGGAGCAGGACTTCAGAAAAAAATACAGTTTTTAAAACTTTTTTTTCTATTGATACATGTTCCCTCGGGCAAGACCCGGGTTCTCAAAGACGTTTTCACAGGCAAACTATAGACACCCAGCAGGTACAATATTTAAAGGAATTTTTTTATTTGATTTATTGAAGCATCATCAAAATCACTGCTTCAGGAGCAGTGATTTTAATGATGCTTAAATAAAAATAAATTCCTTTAAATATTGTACCTGCTGAGTGTCTATACCTGTGATAACGTCTTTAAATAGCACCATCACCTGCCTGCCAGTAAATTAGGAAGAAATGATCTAGCTAAACTATACAGTGTATAAATATATGTACAACTCCTAGGGATGTATATATATCCTCTACACACTGTAAATTAAGCTAAACTGACTAGCCTGCCTGCCTGCTCTATCTAGCTATATAAAAAGACTATCTCTCTGTCTCTTTGACTGCTCTCATTAACAACCGCAACACACTACACGAGGCCGCCCAGCAGGCAGCCTTATATAGTGTGGGGCGTGTGCTAAGGCCCTGAGCCATAATTGGCCAAAGCCACCCTGACTTTGGCCAATTATGGCTCTCCATTTTTTGCGTGCTGTGATTTGCCAAGCATGCAGGGTCATAGTGCATGTTTGGCCAATTATCAGCCCGCAAGTGAATTATTGGACGATGCGCGTCACTCGAATTTGGCAAGAACTACCCGCTTTGTTCGAAATTCGTCGAACGTACGAACAGACAACATACGTTCGTATCGAACACGAAGCTCATCCCTACTGTAGATATATGCTTGTACAAAAGAACCCCGTGCTTCCAAATGGAAAAACATTTTATCCGAAACACTTTGCAAATTGTAGAACTTGGGAGTCATCTACCTGTTGCAATGTAGCTGTGGTTGCTTCTATATTGGGAAGACCAAGCTGGAATTCTGGAGGAGGGTTTATAGACACATCAACAGCATGTGGTTGTGTGATCCAGACCTCCCCCTGGGATGCCATGTTACCTTGGTACATGATGGAGTGTTCCCCAGCGTCAAATTTTTTGATTTTGGATTGGATACACCCCCAATCCTTCAGATGGAACTGAGATGGATTTTCCAGTTAAATGCTACATTGCCTTAAACCTTTTATGGAGGGCTTGTTTGCCTTTTAATATCACTAAATCTTATATAATTTATAATTTATGATTAATATATCTGCTTATGTAATTTTGCTATCTTCTAGTTGGGTCATATTTAACATCTATGGGGTATGCCAGTCAACTTTATATTGAACATTCTTATTATTGATTAAACTGTTATGTAATATTCGGGTATTACTATTCCTTTACTTTGAGCTTATCTTGCCTTTGCTTTATGCAGGTTTTCTGAGATTATTTGCGGTGGTCAATCGAAGGGATTGCCCGGCACACAAAGCCGCTGGTTCTTCGAACCTGGGCGGCGCTAGAGACTCTGTGGGTTGATATTCCATCCCTGCCCACACTCTCTATTTTGCCACTCCTAGCGGATATGCCTAGTCTGCTATTGAGGCTTATTGTGTCGGTCAATGTGGTGTGCGTGACGCCGCCCCGACGCGATGACCTTGTGCATGCGCAGTGGGGGCTTTGGCGCGCACACCAGATCCAGGGGGACTAACTAGGAGTTCCCTACTATCTTTGTTTCTTGCGATCAGCTGTCTGCGATTATCTGTGATAGCTGATGCAAGGGACTTGATATAAATACAGAGGCCCAGATTCACAATACACTTACGCCGACGTAAGTGCAAATTTGCGCCGGTAAGTGCAAATTTGCGCCGGCATATTTGTGCGCCAGACCCACAAACCACCATACGCCTAAAAAGTGGCCAGCCTAAGCCGATGTAGCTTACATACCCCTGCCTAGCGTGGGCACACTTTTCGTCTGGATGCATGTTGCTGCTCCCATTGATTAGGCATTCAAATATGCAAATTAGGAAAATGCGGCGATTCATGAGCGAGGTGTGCGTAAGTTGTACGTCCAGCGTAAAGTTATTCCCCATAGATGAGGTGCAACCCGGCAACAGACATGCAAAGGTCTGCACCAGAGAACACAGGCCGGCGTATTGGGTGTACCTTACTTTCACGGCGTACATGGTGATTCCAGCGTAGCTTAGGCATTTGTGCCGGCGTGGTTGTGAGCATGCGCATAAGGGTGCTGTTTAATGCGTCCACGTCACGGCAACGTTACGGCGCATGTGCAGTTCGTGATACGCCGGGTGTAAAACACTGCACCATGCTCGGACCATCAATTGCATGGGGTCACTCCCACTTCCATCTACGCCGGCCTGCGCCTTCGAAACCTACGCAACGCCGACGCAGCGTTGGGAGCAATAGCTTGCTGAATGCAGTGCTTGGCTCTCAGTTCTGCGTCGGCATAGCGTACAGCATTTGTGCCTACTCTCTGTGAATCTGGGCCAGAGTATCCATACCTCTACACCAGCATTCCTAGTTCGATTGTTATGGTGTGAGTTCATTAAATAAGTTTCACGTCCATATTACCTGCCTCAATGATATTATGCAACACTACCCTCTAGTGGATCTTTACAGATAGGGTTTTTTACTAAGCCATCACCTTTATGCTTGGGTGCTCCCTAGTTTGGATTTAGTTATTCAAACTTATTGGTCTATGTTATCATTTATACAAACTAATATTAAATAACAGAAAATACCAATTATATTAATATTCACTAGATCCAGGGGACTATTTAGGATTTCTCTACTATCTTTGTTTCTTGCAGTCAGCTGTCTGCAGTTCACTGCGATAGTTGATGGGAGAGACTTGGTATAAATACAGAGGGCCAGATTCACAGAACCCTTACTCCGGTCTATCTCGCGTTAGACCGGAGTACTTTCAAATTACGCGCGTCGGTTTCATTAGTCTGAATCCTCAAACCATGAAACGACGACTTCGGGCTTCAATCCGACTGGCTTACGTGTTCGTACGCCTTCGGATCTACGCTGCAATAATTTTGCGGCCGCTGGGTGGAGTTCCCGTCGTTTTCCACGTCGGGGTATGCAAATGAGCATTTTCCGACGATCCACGAAGTTACGAGCGTCGTTCGCAATCTCTCACGGCATCTGTAGTCATCTTTTTGCCGCATAAAGTTATTCCAGCTTTTATCTGGTCTAGTATTAGACAGCCCATGTTAAGTATGGCTGTCGTTCCTGCGTCGAATTTCAACGGCTTTTTTTATTTTTTACGTAAGTCGTCTGGGAATAGGAATGTACGTAAACGACGTTACTCAAACAAAAAATGACGTAACGACGTTATTTCGCCCAATGCACGGCGGGAAATTTCTGAACGGAGCATGCGCTGTTCGATCGCCGCGGGGACGCGCCTAATTTAAATGCTTTATGCTCCCTAATCGCGTATTTCGATTCCGCCGCGAGAAATACACTACGCCGCCATACCTTACGGGCCGTAATCTACCTGAATTCGTCGTAGAGCCAGGTAAAATCCAGCGGCGTAGTGTATCTCTGATACTCTGCGCCAATGTAATTGTACCTGAATCTGGCCCAGAGCACCCACACCTCTATAGCAGCATTGTTTGCTGTGGTGTAAGTTCCATGTCTATATTATCTGCTTTAATGATTTTATGCAAAACTACCCTCTAGTGGACCTCTATAGATATGGCTTCTACAGGTTTACTATACCATTACCCCTATGCTCGCATCCACCTGATTCAGGGGACTAATTAGGAATTCCCTACTACCTTTGTTTCTTGCAGTCAGTTGTTTGCAGTTAACTGTGATAGCTGATGGGAGGGTCTTGATATAAATACAGAGCACCCACACCTTCACACCAGCACTCTTTGCTGGGTTGTCAAGCTGTGAGGTTGATCATGTCAAGTAAGTCCATGGCTATATCAGTATTTCTGAACCTGTTTCCAGTCTGGGCACCCTTAAAAAGTATTTTCAGTCTTGAGGCACCCCAGTTCAAGGCTTGGTTCACATTACAGTGTGTCACAGAACAAGCACAAAATCACGCTCGTTCCTGACACAGACAAATGCTCTGCTCTTTAGGGGTACCATTAATTCTTAATGGTACCCCACACATTGGAAAATGTGGGGTGCTTTAGCTGCAGTGCAATAATAATAAAAAAAAAAGATTGGGGACTTGTTTCCCTGCATTTTTTGTGGGTACGGAAGCCCATTGAAATGAATGGGCTGCCCTACACGCAGCTACACAGATGTGAACCAAGGGCTTGTTCACATGTCATAGGGGTGGTAAAACTACATGGTTGAGCTGTTTTTACCACCCCCAATAGCTCGACGCTGGTTCCCGCGACGGGGATCGCAGGTGGTCAATCTCGCCACTAGCAGTGGCAAGATTGACACAAAATCGGCGGCACCTACTGTACATGCACACGCACGCACACATGCACAGCGGCACACTGGTTGAGAAAGGCTGGGCTATATTACCTGCTTTAATGATATTATGCAACACTATCCTTTAGTGGATTTTTTTAGATATATCTTTTACGTTTACTAAACCATCACCTTTATGCTCGGATACTCCCTAGTTTGGATTTAGTTATTTAAACTTATTTGTTTGTTATCCTCTATATGAACAAATACTAAACAGAAAATATCATTATATTGATATATATTTTTTGTTCCTTAACATAATTCAATCCAATGATGATATAGTGTATATATTTGATCTACCCCCCTACCTCTTCCTTTTTTATATAATATTAATTTAAATAGCTCTACAAATACTTAAAAAAATTAGAGGTTAAAATTAAGGCTTTTGCGTGTGGCTCCTTGCAAGCCCCTTGGGGCGGTCCTCTTTTCCCTTTGGTGGTGCTTTTGGGGGGGATGTGGGTGGCAATCCAGCCCCCTGGATTCATCATCAGTACCTCTGGTCACATGAATAGTTATTTCACCATTGAGTGGTAAATATACCATCATGATTTATTTAATAACATGTATGACGTTTTTCTAAACTTTAAAAAAATAAAATCATTTAGGATCCCGATGATCCCATTCCACTAGATGGCAGCCCTGGTATTGACCACATTCAGCCTGCTGTCTCTGGCTGCTTCTCAGTGAGGGGGAGGGAGCCCAGGGCCCTGAGTTCCCCCATGCTCCACTAGATGGCGGGCTGGTCCCGCTGTGTTGGTTGGATTTTCCCCTCACTGATGGCATCACTGGGTTTCCCGGGGCGCCGTGTACTGTCTCGCGCGCACATGTGCGCACTGCATGTGCGCGTGACATCACAGGCGTGACGGGATTACGACAGTGGTTGGGGACAATGTAAATATACCATCTTGATTTATTTAATAACATGTATGATGTTTTTCTAAACTTTAAAAGTATGTAATGTAATGTAATGTATGTATATATTTTTAGAACCAATTGTCCCCCTGAGAAAACCGAACAGAGGTCGAAACGCATCGGGGCTCGCACACCCCATAACCAATGCTATGTGACGATGTGCACAATTTGTTCTTATACTGCATCAAATTGTAATTGTACTGTACATATACTGTATCATTGGACAAGATCAATTCTACTGTATTTTATTCATGTTACTGGATTATTCTTCCAATAAATAACTTTTTACTCCATTATTTGATTTTGTTACATAGCTGTTTAGAGTTCTGATTAACTTTTTGTAACATTTTTCATGCTGATCTCATGAATATTTTTGATTAATTTATATAGCAAGTTATTATTATTATTTTTTTTTAAATACAGATCTGCATTTTTAATTATTTAATTTCTAGTCATCTCCATAATTTATTTTTTAATTTTGTTGTGTCAAGTTACCACAATTTTAACATCATTGTTTGGTGTTATCTGATTTGTCCCTTTATAATTAGACATTTAGGGCCAGATCCACAAAGATGGGACGCCCGTATTACGGATCCTCAATGAAATTCCGCTGTAGCTTACGGCGGCGTAGTGTAAATGGGCCGACGTACGCAGGTGTAATTCAAATTAACTAGTGGGGGGCGTGGTTTAGTATAATTATGAATGACCTGACGCAAACAACGCTTTTTTTACACTGCGCATGCGCCGGCCGTGGACGTACCCTAGTGCGCAGGCGTAAAATCACGTCGATAATAGTCAATGAAAACTACGTGTACGTAATATACGCAATTCCCTATTCGCGAACGAGGTACGCAAACGACGTAAACGACGTCTAATACGACGCGGTCCCGACGTCCATACTTAACATTGGCTGCACCTCACTATAGCAGCTTTATCTTTACGCCGTACAGACGCTTACGCAAACGAAGTAAACACACTGTGCCGGGCGTACGTACGTTCGTGGATCGCCGTATCTACCTCATTTGCATATCTAACACGGACGCGCCCCTAGCGTCCAGCGTAAATATGCATCTAAGATACGACGGTGTAAGAAACTTACGCAAGTCGTATCTTAGCGTAAGTCCGGCGTATCTTGTTTTCTGGATAGAAAACAATGATACGCCGGCGTAATTCCTTTGTGGATCTGGCCCTTTGTATTTTGTTTAAAGTTAACCTGCCTACTCACAAGCTCAATTTTTGGGTTGATTAAAAACACATAGGCAAGTATGAACTGTAAAAAAATTACCATTTATTCTGGTAAAGAATATAAATAAAATAAATAGAAGGCAGCACTGGAGAATCTGCTGCCATTTGTGCGACTCTGTGTGAACACTAAAATTGGGACATTGAGAAGCACATACAGGAGGGAGCCCAATCTGGTCCTGGACTCCCAGAGGTCAGGAACAGCAGCAGGTCAGATATATGTCCCAAGTTTGTGGTACTACAGGAGGCTGCCTTCTGTCAGACCACCTTGAAGCAAGGCCATCACTTCTTGGTCTTCCTGGTAGCCTTCCCTACAGCCTTCCTTGCTGCTTTCTCTGCAGCCTGCCCTGCAGCCTTCCTTCTCCGCTTGAGTCCCGTAATCAGGGACTCATCAACGTGGGAGTAAACTGGCTGCAAACTGTTAGTTGAAATGGTTTATGAGGGGCAGACTTTTGTGGAGCCGATCAAATCTAGGGTCACACCGAGGACGTCAGAGTTCAGTGTCATTGAAATGCATGAACCGCAAGATCTGCTCGTATCGTGTCCTGGTCATGGAGGCAGAGGTTTATGGTGAATTGAGTCAGTGGACCAATATGACCACAACTCACTTTTTTTAACTATGGAGAGGGGAGGGAGACAGATGGGGGAGATAAGGCATGGAGATAATGCAGTTCAGTGATTACAGTGTACTGCAGTCTGCTGTGCACACACTTACCCTCTGTCCAGGCTAGAATCTCAGGCATCATTCACACACAGCCAGGAATTCTGCTGATTTAAGACAGACTCAGTGTGAGAAAAGAAAATGAGGAGGTTTTAGGATAGAGAGGTTGGGGGGGGGGGGGGGGTATGGTGTGGGGGAGGTGTTTCTTGGTATATATTATGTAATGTATTTATCCATGTGTGGTTAAGATGAGAGGAGAAACTCGTTCAATTTAATGTTTTTTTTGGAAAACATTTTTTATGGAAAAAAAGTATAAGAAATTTTAAAAAAAGTGGGCTACCATCTATATGTAACAAAAATTGACCAGCAAACTAAAGGTGTATAGCTGCATATTGTCTCAGCGTAATTAATGGACAATTCTTCTCATTAACACAAGGAGACAGAACCAACCATTGACCTTTACCTAATTGATCTGTTTTAGGTCTATTTATAAAAATCCTGGGCCAGATTCTCGTATCTTTGCGGCTTTCCAGCGTAGCATAACCCATTTACGCTACGCCTCCGCACTTTTTACGGGCAAGTGCTGTATTCTCAAAGCACTTGCTTCGTAATTTGGGGCGTAGCGTAAATGGGCCGGCGTAAGGCTGCGTAATTCAAAGTAGGAAGGAGGGGGCGTGCTGTATTTAAATTAAGCGTGCCCCTGCGCCGAACAAACTGCGCATGCGTTGGCCGTAAACGTAGCCCAATGGGCATGCTCCATAGTACGACGCAAATACATTGGTTGTGACGCCAACATAATTAACGTACAGCCCTATTCGCAACGAGTTACGTAAACGACGGAAAAACACGACGCTGATCCGACGCAAGGTTACCCCTCATATAGCAGGGGTAACCTTCCGCTTACGCAAACTACGTAAACTACGACGACAGTGCGCAAAAATGTTTGGGAATCGGCGTATCAGGCTCATTTGCATATTTGACGCAGAAATCGACGGGAACGCCACCTAGCGGCCAGCGTAGAATTGCATCTAAGATCCGATGGTGTACGTGACTTATGCCAGTCGGATCTACGCCAAATCTATGCGTAACTGATTCTAAGAATCAGTCGCATAGATACACAGGGCAAGAAACAGAGATACAACGGTGTATCTGGAAATAATCCTCTAGTTCTGGGAGGACGTCATATGACGTCCTCGCCTTGCCGAGCCACTAGGGGGCGCACGCTACAGCCGGAACGCGTTTGCACCCGCCGCATTACTGGGAACCCGATGTGCGTGCCCGGCGGCTGCGATGTCAGCAGGGCAGCCACGATTGCCCAGTAACTGAGCAAGACCGTGGATCTCTGTGTGTAAACACAGAGATCCACATCCTGTCAGGGAGAGGAGACCGATGCTGTGTCCCTTGTGCATAGGGACACAGATCAGTCACCTTCCCCAGTCAGTCCCCTCCCCCTACAGTTAAAATCACTCACTAGGATACACATTTAACCCCTTGATCGCCCCCTAGTGGTTAACCCCCTTCCCTGCCAGTCACATTTACAGAGTAATCAGTGCATATTTATAGCACTGTTCGCTGAATAAATGTGAATGGTCCTAAATAGTGTCAAAAGTGCCTGGTGTGTCTGCCGCAATATCACAGTCACAATAAAAATCACTGATCGCCGCCATTACTAGTAAAACATTTTTTTTAAATGCTATAAATCTATCCCCTATTTTGTAGCCGCTATAACTTTTGCGCAAACCAATAAATATACGCTTATTGCAATATTTTTTACCAAAAATATGTAGAAGAATACTCATCGGCCAAAACTGAGGAAATTTTTTTTATATATATATATTTTTGGGGATATTTATTATAGCAAAATGTTAAAAATAATGCTTTTTTTTTTTTCAAAATTTTCGCTCTTTTGTTTATAGCGGAAAAAATTAAAAATTAAATAAAAAATGTGATAAAATACCACCAAAAGAAAGCTCTATTTGTGGGGAAAAAAATATTAAATTTTAATTTGGTTAAAGTGTTGCATGACCGCGCAATTGTCATTCAAATTGTGACAGCGCTGAAAGCTGAAAAATGGCTTGGGCAGGAAAGGGGTGAATGTGCCTAGTATTGAGGTGGATAAAGAGGTATCTATAATAATACCAAAGAAATTCAATATGTGCATGGTAGAACAGTTTTTTCTCTTTTACAAAGAGTTTTATTAATAATCATTGCAACTTTACAGCTTAACATTGAGAAGAATACATCATGAATGATCATAACAGAAAGAAAGGGAATAGAGCAGCATTTTAAAAAGGAAAAACAAACAAACAAAAAAAATGCCAGTAAATTAGACATATAAAGATGAACAAAGATACTCAGGACCCAGGAATACACATAGGGCATTGTCCGCTATTTGGCAAATGTGTAAAAGGTCTATCTCAACCGGAGGCAACACTTCCAGGGCCGGGACCGCTGGCCAGTTGGATTATGAACTGAGACTGAAAAATAATAGCACTGAGGAAAAAGAGAAACAGAATCTGAGATTATCAGAAAAAAGAAAAGAGTGGAAAGGAAAGAAAGGAGAGGGAAGGGGGGGGGGGGGGGGGTCCTCGTGGTGGGGGGGCAAAAGCACATCAGTTTCGAAGAAGGGTGGTGTCAAATCTAGTGGGTTTAGTGCACCAGGGTTGTCAGACCTTCATGAATTTATTGTGGGTGTCTAGGAGGATGGCAGTCAGCTTCTCATTTACCATTATGTTGTCCATGCGATTTTTAACAGCCTCAAAGCTAAGTGCTGGTGTCTTCCACGCCTTTGCTATCGTGAGTTTGGTTACAGTAAAGATGTGCAAAGCCAGCTGGCGTTCCGAGCGCAACAATTCTGCGATCGGGTTACAAAGAAGAACCTTGTATGGGTCCTTTTTGAGGTCAGTATGAAGTATATTTCGAAAGAGAGAATAGACTCTGATCCATAATCTGCGGGTAGAACAGTTTTTTTTTAACAGCTAAGGGAACGCTGAAATTGTCTGAAATTTCTTTAAAGGAAATTAACAGTTTAAAACTTCCCACCCTGACTGAACAGACAGATCCCAATGTAGGAAAGAGGAAAATTCCTAAAAATAAGCACAGGATAGTGAACACCCCATTGGGAGGCATTTATCGAAAAAGTAAAAACCTTCAAAGAAAAAACCTAGCGAGTTAAATGCCTCTGGCGCGATTGGCAAAAACCGAAAAGCTTATTTGATTTTGGCTTTCGTCAACAAGGCCCCATGCCCAACCGACCTAATTTTGTCAATCGCATCTTCAAAAGAAGCATACGATACAGAACATATTGAATCATCAATGTAATCATTTAACAATTTACCAAAGGGAAATGATAAATGATGAATTAGTCTAAATTAATTTGGTTCCTTCTTGGGGGCTAAACCTAATGGGTATATCCTAAAGTTTTCAAAAGGAGGGGAAGTAAAAGGGCCAGCAATCCTACCCTTAGCTAATTAATTCTGAAGTTTTTCTAAAACTATATCTGGGGCCTTATAAACAGATTTTACGTTTTTTTTTTTTGTTTTTTTTTTTACCATTGACCAACCTTCACCCTGAAGGGAAGGCAACGGAATTAAAACCCTTGTATTAAAAAATTAGCTTTCTCCCTGTTTGGGTAATTGCCCAACCACTGGAGCATATTTACCAGGTTCACTGGGGTGTGCGCTTTTGTTAGCATGATCTCTGTGAGATTGTAAGGCCATGTTCCTTTTATAACATTTGACAACTGGATTTGATCTTATACAAAAGGAACACTTGTGTTTGTATCTGCAGGAAGTATTCCATTTACACTGAGATTCAGTATAAGAAAAGCAAAAACGTTTCTTATACACATTACTTACCTGATTCCATCTAGGGGTAGGTGGTTTTTGTGGAATAATTTTTTCATGTCCTCATTGTTCGTTTTTGCTCTCAAGTTGCTGTAATTCTTCTCTGATCTCCACACTTCCTGGTTGTCTGTTTCCTTATAACCACAGTACTGGGAGCTTTCTCTCTGTGGTCACTAATCAAGGAGGTGTGATTACTGTGTGTCTAAAACCCCTCAGCACCAATCAGTTTCGTTTTCCAATCCATCACTGCCCTGTATTGGCTCTGTAAAGCAGAGAAACAGGAAACATGCAAAAACAAAACTAGAAACTGCAGGTACATTATATGATTGATTTTTATCTATTTGTAATTGTTTTTAAAAGGAATCAGTTAACTATTATGTCTCTATACCCTGTAAACAGTAATTTCAGCAAAAAAATAAATAAAAAATTTCCTTTACAACTTCTTTAAGTGTGGGATTAATAGCCAACTTTTGCCGAAATGATTCATTGTATTGGAACCATCCCATACCACCAAAATTTCTATATGCTTCTAAAACTTGTTCAAGATGTTGAAACAAGCATCCACATAATTCAGGTTTCTTTTCGGCTAACACGCTGGAAAAAATTACAGTATCCTTGTAAACAGTTAAAGAAAGACCAAGGGAACACATTTACGATCATCCTGCTTATCGTCAGATTTTTTTGTCATGATGAAAAAAAATTATTATCTTTTGCAGACGGGAGAAGAGAAATAACATCAATAAATTCTTCTTTTCACATTTTTTTCCCTTAAAAGTACTAGATAAGTGAAAACCTAGAGGAGAAATCTCACAAGGTAAAACTTCTTAAAAAAAGAGCCTCAGGAACTGTATTTTTATTGCCAGCTGGGTTAACTGATTGCACATTTGTTATTACCTCAGAAAAACTAAATTACTAACAGAATTATTAACATCTAACTGTGATAAAGAATTATCCACAGTATTTGTAGAAGTTAAAATATTAGAAGAAGCCAGTGAATTTTTTTTGCAAACACTTGAACTAAGAACCAATCCACTTATTTAACATATTTACATTAGCTGCCTCACCTGCAACTACAGGAGTAGAATTGCCTTCAGCAGCCTGTGGCATATTAGGCAGAACAGCACTGCTTTCATGCAGTGGTGATGGGAGACCTCTGTTGCCTCCAGTGGTGAGCGCTGAGTACAGCATCACCAATCTTCCTTCAGCTGTGGCGCCTTTTTTGTGGGTCAAAAATGCATGCACAGTGCTCTCCATGCGCTACGGGGGTTCTGGTTGGTTGTAGCTCACAACATGCAGTCATCCTTAGCACCTGAAACGGACTACCATGTTGTGAGCTAGAGCCGACCAGAACCTTAATGGAGTGCATGTCAAACACTGTGCCTGCATCCTTGTCGCATACAAAAATGCACCCCAAAATTAACGGAACTGCGTTTGATGCAAAATGCCCCTTAGCACAGTCTTTCTCCACTCTCCTTCTCCTGGTGCATTCCCAGGGTCATATTGACAAGATGTTTCACTTTTGCCATAGGTACATAGTTTTTTTTGGGATGTGAATATGTCAAAATTGGTCAGGTATAGCCCTTCAAAATTGTAATACTGTTTCTTGAAAGCACCAGAAGAAGAGGAGTAGATAAAAACTCAGCTGAGACACTTAAATCACACCAAAACATTTTTTTTGTAAAAATTACAGTATTGAAATAGCCTCAAAAGTCACATTTGCTAACATCTGCGTATTGCAAAGTGAATTAGTGCCATTTCTAAACAAATAACAAAACTCAGCCTGTGCTAACAAGTCTAGTTGCATCAAGTTCACTGAAAAGTTAAATAACAGGAGGTAAAAATGTAAACTATAAACCTACGTCACAAAAACAGCTAAAATTTAGCTAACAGGTCGTAATAATCCCTGATTCGTCTCTGAACACCAGTGGCAGCCTCCTTTAGATTTTCAAGCTCTGTCATTGCCTGCAGCATATCAGCACTGATCCGACCAATAGTGCATCCTGGTAGTTGGTGGCCTTGGAAGAAGATAATAAATTAGAATGTGTTTGATGGTCAAGTGACTGAGGCAAAAAACATAGGGACACATTATTAATCAGGGCTACTTTATGAAAATACTTACCTAAACATAGACACTCAATTGGTGCTTGCAAACTGCTTGATCTTCTAAATACAGCTACACTACTAGGTAATGTACACACTACAGATATACTCCGAAAATCTTGGACCTGGTGCATATGCATGTGTCTTCACGTGCAGCTACCTAAACAACACTGCCACCTCTCCCTTCTACATGCTCAAATGTTGAATGCACTACATAATTTGCTAGTGTGTTGTGGGCGTGTTTGTAGTGGACATATAATCAGTAACCATGTATTGATTTTGGAAAGCACATGTTAAAAAAACTTACTGGGGCAAACAACAGACTCCAAAGGGTCATCTTTGATTTCTTGCACTCCTTCACCCTCAGCATATCTGGTGTCTGGGGATGTGCTGGGTCCGGCACTATCATCATTATCCTGCAAAGGTTGGTGCTGACCACACTCCTGATCCTCTAAAATTTAAGAATAAAACATCCATGAAGCCACCCCTAAATGACATTATCTTACCAGAATCACATTTGCTGCTTTTTAACTATATACCAACCTTGCCCTGGTGACAAAGTTTGCTCGAGACTAGTGCACTACACTATGCATTATTATAATATACAAAATGTTATGGAACAGGAGTATGATGTCATTTAAAAAGTGGGTACAAATCTCTTTAGTGGCCACATTCAAAAAATCAGACAGATGACACGCATCACTCTTGTTTGCAATGGCAAGATGGGATATATGATGTGAAATCTAGCAGGCGTGACTCTCTGTGACTCTGATCCCCAGGGCCTCTCCTCTACCCATGTCTATCATTCAAATGCATCATTAATGGTCAGTGATGAGCCACACATCTAACATAAAGTTGATTTTACCCCTTAAGATTTGGACTGAGCCCATGGTCTTTGTCCTACCTAGAAACACCCCTGTCGCTGTGAAAATGCTAATTATCTAATTTTTTGCTTACGTTTTTGGGGTGATTTTGGGCATGGTGTCTCCCCTGTTGGAGCCCTGGCCAATGGAAGCCTCCTTTTGTCCCCTGTGGTGTTTTTCTCTTTGCCTTTTTTCTGTGGAAAACATTAGAATACAGTATATTATTTATTACAGAAAAGTAGCCAAGACAGAAAGAACAACTTTCACATTATAATGAACTACATTAAAACTTGCATTATCTTCTTCTGGAGCCCTCACAATAACAAATCCCCATTAAATTGAATCCATCTCTAATGTACAGACACATATTGACATAATTACATGTACTTACTTTTTTTGATAATGGTGCGGTGAATGGAGTCCAAATGTTCTTGCTCTCTGTGCTTCAAATCTGACCATCGTTTTCTGATTTGGTCTTTTGTTCGTTTTACCCCATAATCTTCTTCCAATACTGCAAGGACCTTCTCCAGAACCCAGTCTTTATGGCTGTTGGGTCTATCATAGTTCTCCATTTTGCAATCATAATCGTATTTCTCAAAGATGCGCACCATCTCCACCATCTCCCCCTTGCTCATGGGGGTGGCCTTGTACTTAATATAAACTCCTCCACTGCGGGGCCTGTTCGTATTCGTTGACTGCGCCATCATCTTCTCCCTCACACATGTACCTCACAGAATGGCGCAGGAATAAAAAAGAATGTGGTCACGCCCCAGCGTCATGACGCACGTAGAGCGGAGCTTCACGCATGCGTAGGCTATATAAATCAATAACGAGCGGTCGAGGTCCCGCACGCATGAACGAATCCATTGTTGCGACTCCACGTTAAGCCAAAGGAATACACTGAACGAAGGTAGGTGAATACATTGTGACACTAGTGGTTACTGCATGATTTAGCTTAGAGAACCAAACACACATTGTATAAGCATGTTAGGAACTCAAAGCAAGCACTTATTGGTTGTATTGTAACCTTTATTGCAGAGATCTGATCAAAAACATGCCAAAAGCTAAGGGTGGAAAACTAAATTCACGTCCATTCGTCACTGCTTTTATCGAACTCTACAGATCGCAGACCTGTCTGTGGCAGTCCAAACATAAAGATTATTCTTATAAAAATAAAAGACAGGCAGCAATAGATACATTGGTGGCAGAAGCAAAGACTATGTACCCCAGGGCCAATGCAACACAAATTAAAGCTAAAATTGGGAGCCTGAGGAGCACGTTTCTCAGAGAGCTAAAGAAGGTTGAGGGATCGAAAAGATCGGGAGCTGCAGTAAATGACGTGTATGTACCCAAACTGTGGTACTTTAACAGCCTGATGTTTTTAAAGGACCAAACTGAGCCAAGAAAACATCTATCCACACTACCCTCCCTATCAGCAGAGGCCACAGATACTGAGGCAGAACCAACAGAGGAGGAGGAGGAGATCAGCTTTACCCAGGTATGGTATTTTTCAAAAACTGGCCATTCAAATATACTATGATGTTAATGTGTTGTTATGATGGCAACAAAACTGAAATGATGCTCCTTTTTCACACACAGGACCTTGGCAGCCAAGAAGAGGCTGGGCCCAGCAGCCTGTCAACACAATGCCAAATCCCTACACTAAACCCTCCTCGAAAAAGGGCCAAGAAGAGGCAACAACATCGGTTATCACCTCAGCACCCGATAGTGCAGAAGGGTTTGGCTGTTTCATTGCTAACAAGCTCAGAGAGATAGAGGCAGATCAAAGGGAGCTGTGTGAGGGGATGATGGTACAGCTCCTTAGCAAGGCCAGGAAACGGGAACTAAACCCTAATTCCCATGTCTGTGATTTAGATCACACACCTCCAGCTAATCAACAACAGGCCTACCAACCACAGCCAGCCTACCAAACCCAGACAAGTTACCAAGCCCACCCAGCCTACCCACACCAGCCAACCTACCCACAACAGCCATCCTACCCACAACAGCCAACCTACCCACAACAGCCAACCTACCCACAACAGCCAACCTTCCCACCCCAGCAAGCCCAACCACCCCAGCAGCATGGGGGTCAGTGGCCAACTCAGAGCCCAGATTTTAGGGGCTACTAATTTGGCCACCAACATAATGCTTTGGTACATATTTTGATGGGTTGTTAATTTTTGTTAAAAATTTTAACCATTTAGATCCATTTTAGGGATAATTTTATGTTTGGCTTCAAAAATGGAACGAGAAATGGGCGAAAACATGTATCTTTAATATTTTTTTATTTTGTATTATTGTGATGGGAGTGACAAAGAAAAAAAATGGCCTCAGCTGATGGGGAGAGAAGTGTGGATAGTGTTGTTCTTGGTTCAGTTTGGTCGGCAAAAAATATCAGCCTGTTGAAGTACCACAGCCTGGGGACAGACATGTCTTCTGCTGCTGCTCCCCATCTTTTGGAGTCCATGATCTTCTGGTGCTCCCTATAGTTATTGTAATTCTCAGGTCCCCAAGTTTGGAGATTTACCAAAAAATTGTTATGTATGCCCTGGGGTACAGAGGCTTTGCAAAGTCCACCATTTGTTCTATTGCTGCCTTCCTTATGTTTTGGATCTGTCCTAATTTAGGAGATTTTATTTTAAATAAATGGATGATGTGAAGGTGTCTTGAATTATTTGTGTAAAGTCAAATGTCAGTTTGTGAGTAGGCAGGTCCTTTGCTCAAATTAAAGGGAGACAAATAGAGTAGTTGGTACTTTAACCATCATAAATAGTAAGGGATAATGGGGTTGTTAGAAGTTGACACACAAAAGAATCTTGAAATTTGCTTGATTCATCTAAACAAAATACACTAATCAAAAGAAAATTCATTTGTTTTTAATCCATCCGTATCACTAGCAAAGGAGGTTTTAAGATTATTGGCATTACAAAGAAAAGGATAATATGCGCTGTTTTTCGAGATTTCGAAACTTGCCGCGTCACGAATGTTCTTTTTCTAATACAAACGCTAGTTTTACTAGACAGAAGGCTTCCGGCTGCTCTTTACTTCGGAGCATGCACATTTTAACTTTGGACAATAGTCCGATGGTTTTCTGTACACACGATCGGATTTTGCACCATCGGACTTTTGTTGCCTGAAAGTTGGTCCATTCGCAGACCAAACTTTTTGTCCGATGAAAGCCAAAAAAGTTGGTCCGATGGAACGTACACACGGTCGGACAAATGCGAAAAGTGTCGGATTTTGTTGTTGGTTGGGCAAAAGTCCGACCGTGTGTATGGGGCTTAAGCCGACATGGCTGGTGAAAGAGTGGAGGCTGGTGGTGGAGGCGGAGACAGGGCGGAGGAGGAGGCGGACACCAGAGCGGCATTGTAAGCCAACATGGCTGCAGAAAGAGGTTTCACCAGTATGGTATTTGTAAATTGAAATCATATCCCCTCTAAATCGTCTCTTTTCCAGTAAAACTAAGTTCAGAGCTTGCAACCTTTCTTCATAGCTAATATCTGCCAGTCCCTTTATTAGCTTTATCAACAACATTTGTGTGACCGCGTGTATGCAAGACAAGTTTGAGCCAACATGTGGAAATTTATCCACAGTTTTGTTGTCGGAATGTCCGATCGTCTGTACGCGGCATTACACTTTTGAAGGCTCTGGAGGACCAGGACAATGTAAACGCCTAAAAAATGACCCCATTTTGGAAAGTAAACACCCCAACATATATTCTATGAGGCATAATGAGTCTTTTGAACGTGTATTTTTTTTTTGGAAAATGTGTAAAGAAAATTAACACATTTTTAAGTTCTAACACATAGCATGTGAATAGCAAAAATTACAACCCCCAAAATATATTCTGCTACTTCTCCTGAGTATGGCGATACCCCATGTGTGAGACTTTTACACAGCCTGGCCACAGAGGTCCAACATGCAGGGAGCACCATCAGGTGTTCTAGGGACCAGTATTAATTTTGTCGACTAAAACATTTTAGTCGACTAAAACTAAAACAATTGAGTCATCTCAAATAAAATACGACTAAACCTAAAATGCCATTTTAGTCAAAAGACTATAATGGGACTAAACCTAAAAAGCCATTTTAGTCGAAAGAATAAGACTAAAACTAAATAGAAACTTGACTTCAAAATTAACACTGGTCTATAGTGCATGTTCATACCTCAATATCATAAATAATAACATATTAGAGTTTTCACTCCAGCAGTATATAATGAGTTTGGAAATTGTAGAGAAATCTTAACTAAAGCTGGCCATACACTCCACGAAAAATCATCCGAACAAACTTTCGAAAAACGAAAGTTCTTTCGTGGGTGCAAACGATAGTGCCATCATGTAATGGCCGATAAATCGTTCAGTGAACATAAAAAAAAAAAATGTTTTTTTTTTTTTTTTTACATATACCTAGTGCAGAAAGTTTGGACGGGAAACACATTAACCTTCAGATTTATGTTTCGTTCGGCAGAAAATTTCCAAACTTTTCGTTTTTTTGGCTCAAAAACTTCCAAACGATTTTTGATTTTGTGCCCATTAACTGGCCGAAAAATAAAAGATCTTTCTTTACGACCGATTTTCGGCCGAATTTTCGTATAGTGTATGGCCAGCATAATGCATTACAATTTAATTACACCCAATATTTTTTAGACGACAAAAATTAGTTTTCGTTGACTAAAATGTACTGGAGATTTTAGTCACCTAAAACGTAGGACATTTTAGTCGACTAAAAGCTACTGGAGATTTAGTCGACTAAATACGACTAAAACTAAAAGAATTGTAGAAGACTAAAATGGGACTAAATCTAAAATGCCATTTTAGTCCTAGGACTAAGACTAAAACTAAATCAGTTTGCTGCCAAAACTAACACTGCTAGGGACATAAATTTCAAATCTAATTTGACTACCTATTACACTTTTGTGAGGCACTGATGGGCACTGGCACGGATGAGCACTGATGTAGCATGGATGAGCACTGATGTGGCACGGATGTGGTATGGATGAGCACTTTACACTGATCCGTGACACGCCGAGTCTGGGAGACCCGATGATCACGGACATTCCCTAGTGCATGATTATGGGAGGATATAATAGTATGCCCTCCCAGAGTTATCTGACTGCGATGTAGCCATTTTTTGGCTATGGCCCGGTCAGCAAGCAGTTAAACCAGTTAAACCCTGTTTTGAAAAGTGTTGAAATTGTCTCTAAGGCCCCTTTCACACCTGCGGACCGTATGTCCGCTTTTTCATCCATCCGTTTGCGGATGATAAAGGGACATGCATTGGTGCCTATGAGATTGCGGGTGAACATCTGCAGATCCGATTCTAAAGACAGAAGAAAATCCTATTTTTCCTTCCATCTGCAGATCGAATCAGATGAACACGGACATACGGTCCATGTTCATCCGATCCCCCCATAAGGGAGAGCGGAGAAAAGACAGGGCGGTCTAATTTTTCAGTACCCGATCCTCAAATAGGTACCTTTTTAACTGCTTGCCGACTGCCCGCAGTCATATTACTGCGGGACGGTGGCTCTGTCTCGCGGGAGTACGTAGCTCTACGTCCTCTCATTTTTGGCCACTAGGGGATGCGCGCGCGACGCTGGTGGCCGGCACGCGCGCCCCCCGCACGCCCCTGAGTACGATCGTCGCCGGGCACCCGCGATTGCTCGTTACAGAGCGGGGAACGGGAGGTATGTGTGTAAACACATACCTCTCGTTCCTGTCAGCGGGGGAAAAGCTGATTTTCTGTTCATACAATGTATGAACAGAAGATCAGTGATTTCCCCTAGTGAGGCCACCCCCCCATACAGTTAGAACACAAATAGGAACACACTTAACCCCTTCCCTCCCCCTAGTGTTAACCCCTTCACTGCCAATGGCATTTTTATAGTAATCCAATGCATTTTTATAGCATTGATCGCTATAAAAATGCCAATGGTCCCAAAAATGTGTCAAAAGTGTCCGATGTGTCCGCCATAATGTCGCAGTACTGAAAAAAAACGCTGATCGGCGCCATTACTAGTAGAAAAAAAATATTAATAAAAATGCCATAAAACGACCCCCTTTTTTTTAAACGCTATAAATTTTGCGCTAACCAATCAATAAATGCTAATTGCGATTTTTTTTACGAAAAATATGTAGAAGAATACGTATCGGCCTAAACTGAGGAAAAAAAATGTTTTTTTATATCTTTTTGGGGGATATTTATTATAGCAAAATGTAAAAAATATTGCATTTTTTTCAAAATAGTCGCTCTATTTTTGTTTATAGCGCTAAAAATAAAAACCGCAGAGATGATCAAATACCACCAAAAGAAAGCTCTATTTGTGGGAGAAAAAGGACGCCAATTTTGTTTGGGAGCCACGTTGCACGACCGCGCAATTGTCAGTTAAAGCAACGCAGTGCCGAATCACAAAAAGTGCTCTGGTCATTGGACAGCAATATGGTCCGGGCCTGAAGTGGTTAACCACTAATTCCAAACCAGTTTCAGGTATAATACATTTCTCTTCTCACTGTTCTATTGATTAGTTGAATTTTCAGCCTATTGTCAAACCATGCTTTTGGCAGTAATTGCCATCAAACCAGAATGTGTTACATTCTAATGCATATCCAATACATTCCAGTACTTTACATACCTTTCTTTCTCTAAAATACACTCATCGGTCACTTTATTAGGCACACATGTTCAATTGCTTTGTAACACAAATTACTACTCAGCCAAACACATGGCAGCAACTCAATGCATTTAGGCATCTTGCCATGGTGAAGATGACTTGCTGAAGTTCAAACCAAGCATCAGAATGGGGAAGAAAAGGGGTTTAAGTGACTTTAAACATGGCATGGTTGTTGATGCCAGACTGGCTGGTCTGCTTATTTCAAAAACTGCTGATCTATTGGGATTTTCACACACAATCATCTCCATGGTTTACAGAGAATGGTCCGAAAAAGGGAAAAATATTCAGTGAGCAGTATTTGTGGAGAAAAAATGCCTTGTTAATGTCAGAGGAGAATGGACAGACTGGTTTGGGATGATAGAAAGGAAACAGTACCTCAACCAAGGTATGCAGAATACCATCTCTGAATGCAAAACACATCAAACCTTAAAGCAGATGGGCTACAGCAGCAAAAGACCACACCGGGTGCCACTCCTGTCAGCTAAGAACAGGAAACTGAGGCCACAATTTGCACAGACTCACATCAAAATTAGTCAATAGAAGATTGGAAAAATGTTGATAGTCCAATGAGTCTCGATTTCAGCTGTGACATTCAAATGGTAGGGTCAGAATTTGACTTAAACAATATGAAAGCATGGATCCATTCTGCCTTGTATCAACTGATGGTGTGGGGGATATTTTCTTGGCACACTATGGGTACCTTAGTTCCAATTTAGCATTGTTTAACCACTTAAGCCCTGGAAAGATTCGCCCCTTAAATGACCAGGCCATTTTTTGTAATACGGCACTTCGTCGCTTTAACTGACAATTGCGCAGTCAATAAATTTTTTCCCCCCAGAAATAGTGCTTTCTTTTGGTGGTATTTGATCACGGTTTGAATTTTTTGCGCTATAAACAAAGAAAGTGTACATTTTGCAAAACTATGGGCCAGATTCAGGTAGAAGATAAGTTGGCTTATCTCCAGATAAGCCGTCTTATCTCTGCGTTTTAGGCCTCCAATCTATGCCACTGATTCATAAAATCTGTTTAGCATAGATTTTCCTTAGATCAGACATGCGTAAGTCTCTCACGCTGTCTAATCTTATTTTCATATTTTAGGCTGGCCGCTAGGTGGCGTTCCCGTCTAAAATATGCAAATGAGCGTATACGCCGATTCCCGAACGTGCGCCCGGCCGGCCTAGCCGTTTACGTCATTTATGTAAGGCTTTCGGCTGGCCTAAAGTTATCCCTGCTATATGAGGCGCAGCCAATGTTAAGTATGGACATCGGGACAGACGTCGTTTACGTCGTTTGCGTAAGTCGATTTAGAATGGGGCTGGCGGTACGTTACGTTCAGAATGGGGCTGGAACGTTACGTTCACGTTGCTTTCATTGACAATTGAAAATTTTCACGCCCGGCGCATGCGCAGTACGTTCGGCACGGGATCGCGCTTCATTTAAATACATGACGCCCCCTACCTGCCCAATTTGAATTAAGACGGGCGATTTACGATACACCACCACAACTTTACAGGCAAGTGCTTTGAGAATAAAACACTTGCCTGAAAAAGTTGCGGCGGCCTAGTTTAAAATCCAGACGCTAGGCATGCCTAAAGATAGGCATTTCTACCTGAATCTGGCCCTATATTTTTTACTTTTTGCCATAATAAAAAATATAAAAAAAACATATTTCTTCCTCAGTTTAGGCTGATATGTATTCTTCTACATATAAGAAGATTGTAAGTAAGCTGATGTCACTTTAAGGGCACTTTCACACTGGGGCGTTGGGGCGTCGGCTGTAAAGTGCGATTTACAGTCGTTTTATCTGCGCTTTTCTTAACCATGCAGCCCATCCTTCTCCAAGTGACTCCTTATTGTGCATCCTGGAATTTGTGATTGATACTTTAGTTGGTCTACCTGACCGTGGTTTGGTTTCAGCAGGATCCCTCATTTTCTACTTCTTGATTAGAGTTTGAACACTGCTAATTGGCATTCCCAATTCCTTGGATATCTTTTATTATCCCTTTCCTGTTTTATACAGTTCAACTACCTTTTCTCGCAGATCCTTTGACAATTCATTTGCTTTCCCCATGACTCCGAATACAGAAACATCAGTGCAGCACTGGATGAAAGATGCAAGAGTCTGTCAGGAGTCCAGAAACTCATTGACCTTTTATACACACACACCAATTACAAACAAACAGATGACAGGTGAGGATGGTTACCTTTAATAGCCAATCAAACAAATGTCAACTTGTGTCCGTTTATCAGGCCAAAATCATCAGGGTATGCAAACTTTTGATCAGGGTCATTTGGATAGTTTCTGTTGTCATTATGATTTAAAAAGAGTAAACACAGTTGATTGATAATAAATGGCTTCAGCCAAACACCAACCATGAGTGAAAGAAAAGTTTTTGTGTTATCATTCATATTCTCTGAAAAATGGTCAAAAAATCTAAAATTCTGCCCGGGTATGTAAACTTATGAGCCAACTGTATATGCAAGAAAAAGGCAACATATAATGCTCTCCATTTGATAAAACAAATTTAATGGTAAAAAGTTATGGATACACTCACAAGGATAGCACAAGATGCCCATGATCTGATGTCAGTCCGCAAGCTCCGCATCATGATGCATATCGTCAGGGCGTTGACTTACTCAGTAAGATGCGTCTATGAGGTGAGCGGCTTGTAATACCGGTGGTGGACGGCACTTACCTTTATCTGCATTTGGGGTGGAATACGCCTTAATTTTCTTCAATCAGTCACTTTATGCAGGAACTTTTTTTTACATATATTTATACAGTTTTTTTTGGGATAATACACATTTATTTTGAATATACATAATATTTATTGATTATATTGTTCTGAGGATTAGTAGCGCAGCACTATATTATAATTGTTCTACATATTTTTTGTAAAAAAAAAAATCACAATAAGCGTATATTGATTGGTTTGCGCACAAGTTATAGTATCTAAAAAGTAGGGGATAGATTTATGGCATTTTATTATAATACATTTTTTTGACTGGTAATGGCGGTGATCTACAATTTCTAGCAGGACTACAACATTCATCGGACACTTTTTTTGTGACCATTGACATTTATACAGCAATCAGAGCTAAAAATAGCCACGGATTACTGTATAAATGTCAGTGGCAGGGAAGGGAATAACACTAGGGGGTGATCAGGGGGTTAAATGTGTGTCCTAGGGAGTGATACTAACTGTGGGGGGATGGGACTGCCTGGAGGAGGAGACCGATCTCTGTTCATACTTTGTATGAACAGGAGATCTGTCTCCTCTATCCTGACAGAAACGGAGATCTGTCTCTTTACATTGACAGATGTTCATTCTGTCTCTCTCAGGAGCGATCGCAGGTGCCTGGTGGACATCAGGCCAACATACAGCTGCAGCGATTTGCCCAGGGAGCCAACCTTCCCCAGTATAACTGTGGCGGCTGATCCTCTAGTGGTTAAAAGCCTGAGTACTGTTGCTGACCATGTCCATCCCTTTATGTCTATTGAACCCATCTTCTGATGGCTACTTCCAGCAGGAGAATGCACCATGTCACAAAGCTCAGATCATCTCACCACTGGTTTCTTGATTAGGACAATGATTTCACTGTAATTCCAATGGCCTGCACAATCACCAGATCTCAATCCAATAGAGCAGTGGTCATCAACCTTGTCCTGCAGGGCCCACTAACAGGCCAGGTTTGCAAGATAACTGAAATACATCACAGGTGATATCATTTGTCTGCATCTCCCCAAGGTAATACATAAAACCTGGCCTGTTAGTGGACCCTGCAGGAATGATTGATGACCACTGCAATAGAGCAACTTGGTGGAACAGGGAATTCGCACATGCATGTGCAGTCGACAAATCTGCAGCAACTGAGTAATGCCATCATGTCAATATGGATCAAAATCTCTGAGGAATGTTTCCCACACCTAATAATTAAGGCAGTTCTGAAGGCAAAAGGGGGTCCAACCCAGTCCACTGATTCCGCGTATACACGACCGTTTTTCATGTTGAGAAAACTTAACTTTTTTAAATTGGTCATGTCTAGGCTCCAGAGCATTTTTCTCGATGAGAAAAATGGGCATTAAAAATTTAGAACCTGCTCTATTTTTTCTCGTTGTGAAAAACGGTCATGTGTACGCTTTAACAAGGGGGAAAAAACGTGCATGCTCAGAAGCAAGTTATGAGATGGGAAATTAGCATAATCAGCCCAAAGAGTGGCGCCATTCGAATGGAACTTCCCCTTTATAGTGCCATCGTACGTGTTGTACGTCACAGCGCATTGCTTAAGCATTTTTTTATCAAGATCGTGTGTATGCAAGGCAGGCTTGAGAGTAATCATGTCGAAAAGAACTTAGTATTTTTCCATGACATGAATAACGGTCGTGTGTACGTGGCATTAAGGTGTACCTAATAAAGTGGCCGATGAGTGTTTATTTCTGGTTTCTTCTGTAAATGTTAAATTGTGCCCATGCCTCACTGTACTGCCACAGACTAAAGGAACATAGTAGTGTACTTACATCATTTAAACCAGGGGTGTCCAAACTTTTTTCAAAGAGGGCCACATTTGATGAAGTGAACATGCTCGAGGGCCGACCATTTAGCCTGACATTCTTTGAACTATTAAAATTTGATTTAAGTGTTTTCGTCCGAGCAACTAATACACTGCCCAACAAGAATTCTCTTGCCTTTGTGGCTGTGTGTGGTGAAGAGGTGAGCTTGGGTGTGCTATTTGGATATACTGTATATATCTCTTTTGTGGCCCAGACGAATCCCCAAGCGCTGCTCAAGGATGAGCTTGGGACTTCCTATTACAGACGCCGCTGAGTAAACAGAAGATTCTCTTCATGTAATCTGACGGCGCACATCCTGTCCCCTCCGAGGCAGCGCAGATAAATACAGTATATATCTTTTGTGCCCCCCAGGGCACATGTGAGGCTGCAATGGCTATATATACCCAAATCCCCAGGGGGGCCATATTCAATCACCAGGGGGGCCGCAATTGGCCCCCAGGCCAGACTTTGGCCATGCCTGATTTAAACCAATTGTTTCAATAGTTTCCAGTGGAGGAAGTGCTGACATGTTTTATATTGTTTATGTTTTTTTAGACATCTGAAAACATCATTAGAAAAGCACTGAAAATGTATGTTTTAAAGGAGTTGTAAAGGCAGAAGGTCTTTTATCTTAATGCATTCTATGTATTAAGATAAAAAAAAACTTGTGTGTAGCAGATTCTCCAGCACCATCCTAATACTCACCTGAGCCCCATCTCTCTTCAGCGATGTCCACAAGTGTCTTAGCCATCTGGGACTCTCCTCCTGATTGGCTAAGACACAGCAGCAGCGCCAGTGGCTCCCATGACTGTCAATCAAAGTCAATTAACCAATTAGGGGAGAGAGGGGCCGGGCCAGATCGGGGCTCTGTGTCTAACTGGACACATGAAACTGTGAATCGGCTCAGGTGCCCCATAGCAAGCTGCTTGCTGTGGGGGGCACTCAACAGGAGGAAGGGGCCAGGAGCTGCGAAGAGGAGGATCCAGGCTGCTCTGTGCAAAACCAACTGCACAGAGCATTACCTTATTTTTTTAACAGGACTTTACAATCACTTTAATATTACATTCAGTTGTGGTATACCTTCACTAGGCAGCCCATTCTTTAATGCGTTTATGGCCTGCTCTCAGAAAATGTACTGCAGTCATAACAAAGCCATGTGGTGTGATTAGCCATCTCGAGTTTAACCTGCATAATTTTCAGTATTTTTTGGACCAGATTTCAAGCAACCATCTCGATCAAAGAAAAAGATTGCCTTAATATGGCACTCCAAATGACATGTTTTTATTCAAAGACTTGAAGGTCTCAATTAGGTTGTTAATAAAAGTTAAGCCCAAATGCTGGGCAACATCCATCGGCCGGTTCAATAAGAAGTTCATTTAGCCGGCTTATGTAGGACAAGCATGCTGGAAAGTGTTCTCGCTGGCAGGGCCACCCCCTTGTCAGAACACAAAAGCTCAGCGGGGGAGATCGCTGTACTAACGCTGGGTTGAACGGAAAAAAATAATTGTGTGTACCAGACTTTATCATATTGCATGTTGCAATGGAACCAAGTCTAATTTACCCAATGTATTAAGATGCTAGTGCTGATTTAAAAATGTTTGCATTCTCTTGCGTGAATGTTTACTTCAATAATCCAATCATGTGGCGATTCATTTAGTAAACAGGAAGTTTCTTTTCACGTTATTCAATAACTGAAGCGAATCTGCACACCTTTTTGTTTTTGAACGTTCTCAAAAGCTTTATTCTCAAACCAACCTCATGGTGCTACCTGGATTGGACCCCAGGATGTATTTGTGATGCTGAACCTTCGGCTTTAGCTACATCCTCTGTTGCTTTGACAATCGCAGCACCTGTTTCCTATTAATTGAATCAACCTTCATAGGCCTCTTTCCCAGTGATGAAAGATGTCGGACCCTTTTTCTTGATATCTGATCTCTTACTATAGTATTTGGTTCCAGTTTCTGACTCACATCCTGTTACACATCTAGTACTATTTTAAATACCACCAACATATTTAGAGAAACTTTACATCTGGGCTTACCATCTACAACAGACAAGGGCTCATTAACATTGAATGATCTTGCCAGATACGAAGCATATTGATTTTCTCCCCGACATAAAACCAACATGTGTAATATGCTACATGCTCCTTTTTGGTGTGTTAGGCAGCTCAGTGAAATGAATGGGCGGTTAATGTAAACTTGCTAACATAGCATAATAGTGTGAATGGGTCCTTACACTTGAGTAAACCACACCTTTTCAAATTAGCTTAAAGTAATTGGCACACCTCTAGTTGTTATTCATTTTATTATATGAAAAAAATAAATGTTACTGGAAAATAAAACTAGAAATCAGACTGCTTGTCATGGGCAACCGCTCCACTCTTCTTTGCTGCTGGATGAAAACTTAAAACATCAAATGCACATTCCTTTCTTTATTTCTATTTAATGGCTGTTATAATAAAATATTTTTACAGAGACCAAAAATGTCCAAGTTAGTGCAAAACATTTTCACATGCACCCAGGAGGAAGGAAAAGGAGGAGGAATATTCTGTACACAATGGACAGGTCAGAGGCAATGGGATATCATCAGCATTTTTCTTCCAAACAGCATGCCACATTTCCCTAATCATATGGGAGTGTCAACCCCTTGTGCAGTATGTGGTGGGAGCTTAGGATGTTTTGCCCTTCTTGTCCTGATCAGAATCTGGGACTTGTAAGCCTGTTTCAGTGCTGGATTATTAGGGCATTTTAAGGATTGGGTAGAGGTGCTGAGCAGTTGGCAGTGTCTTTTTTGCAGTCCAAGGCTTTAAAACAGGCATGAGGTGGAAAGGGTTTACCAAGAGCTTTGGGGATAAAGGTTTAGGGTGGTTGTTTCATAGAAAACTAATACCCATGCAGCACCAATGCACAGAATAAGACACTGGTACAGGAAGATCCTATATACACAGCAGGTGAGGTGCAGGCAACTTAAACGGACAAGTCAAGGAAGGGATAGTGACTACTGTACCCTCTTTTTTTTAGGGACGCATGGTTTCTTAAACTGCTAATCCTCCCACTGCCAGGGTGCAGTTAACTGCCCAGCAGTTTGATGCAGGACATGGGTTAAGGCCCCCTAACCACTGTGCTTATGTAGTCCAGCAGGGCAAACATTAACACAATGGCACATATAAACGCAGCCCTTGGTGGTGTGTATTTGTGTACACCTTATCCATGTCACTGCCAGAAAGGCAGATGAGCATTATGCAGAGCTTGGCAAGCACTGTTGGCAGTGACTTGGTTAAATGTGTTTCAAAATTAATTTTTTAAAATATTTAAACTATCTACAATCTGGGCCTGGGGTGAAAGGCAGTAGAAAGGGTAATCTTGTCATTGAAGGTATGGAAGATGGACCCTACCTCCCTAGCTGCCCTCTTCAGGAGAGCGAGTGTCAGATTTGAGTTTGACAAATTCTTTGGCCACCTCATCATTGTTGCGCTGTGACAAAATTCTTAAAATAGTCAGTCCTGTCTCGTCCATATGAATACGTCGTCCAAGTGGCAGCCAGCAGGCACAGCTACCTCTTTGTGCTAGGTCTCTCAGCTGCATAACAGCTGTGCCTACTGTTCGGTCTTCACGTGCAAAGCAGTAATCTTTCACACACACCTGAAGTTCATAGCATTCTGGTCCATTTTCATTCCCCAGTGTACTACAAGAAGTAAAATAAAGGGTTAGACATAATTATAAAACAAAAACCTAAAATACTCTAAGCATTTAATTGTGCATCACATTGTTTCTATAATAATGAGTTACATAGTGAGGTAGAAAAAAGACAAAAGGCCATAAAGTCCAACCTGTGTGCTAACATATTTAAAATGTTATTGTACCTGGATATGACAATAAAATAGATGATGGTCACAGGTATTTTAGGTACAGGTGTTACAGAGGTAGCAGAGGGACAGCTGCTTATGGTCACAGTTAATCAGATGTTGTAACACTCATCCAAGGGGCTTCCTCAGTTCTAAAAAGTGTCAGGAACATACCCCAGCACTTACACTCACATGTTACTTTATCTTAAATAAATCACTGTGGTTTTATGAATTGTATCTAGACAGATGTTGACTGTGAAAAATGATGAAACCCTGTTCTAGTTCACATAGTTGCTATGGTGTCACTGTGTTGGGGACATGTGTTAATTGTACAAGTTACACAATTTATGGTGTGAATTGTTGTTCATTCTCAGGGGTAAAGATGTTAAAAGGGCATTATGCAGTTCACCCTCATGAGCTGGGCCATGTGTTTGTTGATCATTTTGTTTCCCCCATTGTACAGGTCTTTGCGGTCCTCACTAAACTGGACTGCATATTGCAGGTTACTTTGCTTGTGTTTGGCAAATATTTGGACGGTAGACCCTGTAACTGGTTTGGAAATTTGAGAAAAACAGCAAGAAAATGTTTGGATTACAAAGTACTTAATTTATATAACTCATACAAAGACACTGTGACACCCTTGCAACCATGTAAAAGCATAATAGGCTAGTATGCATAGTATGCATAATAGGCTCAGTTCTCAGTGCAGAGACACCAGGGGACAGCTGCAGCATCGGTCTGATGCTGCATCCACCTAGGTAAGTATGATTATCCAAAAAAACTAAAACATATTTCTCTTTTACTATGTATGCAATTTTTATCATTTATTTCTATTGCTCAGTTTAAATGGCTCAGGTTTGACAAGTTTAATTTAAGTAATATTAACATTTTTATTGTTAGGATTTGTGCTTGTTATGTGATCATGATGTTTGTAGGCATACTCACAATTGGAAGCTCTCGTTGTATTTTGGGGCCCAACTATTATTCTTAGATTTTGTAGTGAATTTTCTTTTTTTGTCACTCAGGTTTGGACCAATCATGTTTACCTCAATGAAAGGGCGGAAAATCCCAGAAGTTTGCCATTTCAGATCATTTGCAGCAACGACTTAAAAAAAACCCAATAAAAACAATTGTAAAATCTTGCAAAATGAATTCCATATGTTTTGGTCAAATACAATTCAAGCAAAACTGAAGCAGCTGCCTATAGCATCAAACCAGATTTCAAACATACAAAGAATCTGACTGACTGCTAATTGTAAATTACCTCAGCTCTGCTTCTGTTTTTCTATATCAATCCTAGTGTACCTGCAGGGCCCCAAATTAGTCTTAGTTTGAAGCTCTTGTTCTGAGCTCAGGACTTGGGTACATCTGACCAAAATCTCTTCAATATACTAAGGCTCAGGTTCTGTTGTAACCAATATTTTTGGGATATGCCTGTGACTGAACATGGAATTCCATTTAAATTTATTGTACAAGGTAACTGCCACTTAAACTCGCTCACATTCACATTTTTCTCAAATTGGCCAGAAAGGGTCCTGTTCCTAAGCCCAGGAAAGAAGGAGTGGAGAAGAGCCATGCAAACAGGGGAGTGTGGTATTTGAGCAAGGAAAGACCCACATGAAAAAGGCAGAGAGAGGTGTACTGCTTGTCTAGAAGGCTGATCTTGTAAGAAGCTAAGCATTTACCCCTCCAATGTGCCTCAGGGACAGTGCTGTCTGACTGATTCAGACATAAGAGTGAAAATCAGCCTTAGGCCACCCTCTTGTGTGTTGAACTGTGCCTGTGTGGGGACACTACTATCTCTGCCAGAGCTTTTTCTACCCAACCCCACCATTTCTCTGTCAGCTTTCTCAGGACACTTTTTAAGAATCGTCTTTCCCACCCGCTAAGTGCTTTCAGTCAACGCCTCTCACAGGTGGGAAAGAGAAGGAACACCTGTCCTATTTAATACACTGCCTCACTGACGTTTACTATTGTTTTTAACTCATACATATATTATTTTCAAACTTTCTTAACTATTTTCCTCAGGGATTTCTGCTGCTTTATAAAGCTCTTGATACTTTCAGGTCCAGTTACAGGGAGGGTCACCAGTGCGAACAGTAGGGGAACTCATCATGTACCAGTACCTTCTGAAGCGGTAGTGCTACATACATAAATAGTACGTTTAATTTCTTGTTCTGAGAGACTGCAACTACTGCAACTACTACTGGCCACTCGAAATTCATTATGTGAACCTTTTCCCAAGCTATACCCCTTGATCATCACTGTTGACAAGTCTTTCATAATAAAGTATGTTTAGTTATCTCATTAGTCTGCTTTGTAAAATCAGTTGGCTTTCAGTGCCATGTGGGTTCTTGAACAAGTAGCAATTGGTATTTTTTTTTTTTTTTTTACCTTTGACACTGATTTTGTGCTCCCCTGTTCCAGGATGGGTAAAGAGTTCTACATGAATGGAAACCTCTCCAACTGAATCATCCACTCCAGATCCTGGCAAATGCAAACATAAGAATACTTAGCATATCACCACAGAACCATAGGCACCAGGCTTTTCTGAGTATAACTGCTGACAGGGTCTTAGAGGTTTATGAGCATTAAACAGCACTCGCCAACCTCCTTTAGAATATACAAATTATATTAGTTTAGTATACTTACACCTGCCAGCAGTCAATTCAGTTTTGGTTTTGTTTACTGATGAGCTGGGTTACAATTTGACTTGTAACTCAAGTCTACCAGTTTATACTTGTGACATTATATGGGTCCACTGCAGTCTATCCATGCTTGCTTGGTGCAACATGCAACATAGTGTTTTCTTTCTGCTTTAAACTGAAAGCATGTGTTAAAACACCCACCCCAAACTCTATCATAATGTGTTACTTTTACACACCTGTAGGTTCCACCATAGTTTTCTTCTGCTATCTTATTAACATTTACTTGTTCCAACTTGGTCTAAACACTCTGGGCCAGATTCAGATACAAATGCCTATCTTTAGGCGGGCGTAGAGTATCTCAGATACACTACGCCGCCGTAACTTACAGCGCCCGGTTCCTTATTCAGAAACAACTTGCGCCGTAAGTTACTGCGGCGTAGTGTAAATGTTTTGGCGTAAGCCCACGCAATTCAAATGGGGGCGTGATTTATGTATGGGGGCGTGATTTATGTAAAATCATCGTGACCCCACGTAAATGACGTTTTTTTGAATGGCGCATGCGCTGTCCGTGGAGGTATCCCAGTGCGCATGCGCGAAAATCACGTCGGAAATACTCATTGATAACGACGTGAACGTAACTTACGCCCAGCCCCATTCCCGAACGATTTACACAAATGACGTAAACGACGGAAAATTCAACGCTGTCCCGACGTCCATACTTAACATTGCCTCCGCCTCATATAGCAGGGGTAACTTTACGCCGGAAAAAAACTTACGCAAATAGATAGGCCAGGCGCAACTACATTCGTGAATCGGCGTATTTACCTAATTTACATATTCAATACGTAAATCGATGGAAGCGCCACCTAGCGGCCAGCGTAAATATGCAACTAAGATACGACGGCGTAAGAGACTTACGCCGCTCGTATCTTAGCTAAATTCCGGCGTATCTTGTTTTCTGAATACAGAAAAAAGATACGCCGCCGCATCTTAGAAGTTACGCGGCGTATCTCGAGATGTGCCGACGTATCTTGTTTCTGAATCTGGCCCTCTCATTATATATTTCATAGTTTAAGAAACAATACTGCTACAAAGTAAATTTGGGCTAAACCAAACTGATTTACTGCATGCTTTCTACAGGCAAAGAATCATCTTGCAGTGTCTTTCAAGACAAGCTTCACAATCAGTTTTTAAGATAAGAGTCCCAATAGCGTGCTATATTATATCACCAGTAGCAAAGGAGTTAATACTTCAGTCCCACTTATACAGGTAAGTGATCAGCAATTTTGCAGATCTGACATCAGTGTGGTTAGAATAAATATTTCCTTGGCATACTGTTGTAGTATTTTACTAGGAGGTCATTAAAAAAGTTCACCGAGTCTATAATTGCATTAAATTAGTTAGTAATTTAGTATCTTTATACAATTCAGGGATGCATGAGAATAATTAAAGGTTACTAAGCACAGCTACAGTTCAGACAAACACAACAAATAAAACATAAAAAGTTTTTGTTTTCTATGTAACAAACAACACTGCAAAATGAAGACATGGTATTAACTGCTGACAAGTGGGACTGGAGTTTCTACATGCTTAACCAAACCCCTCCACTACTCCTCATAAGCCAGAAAAATATCTCTAGCTGAAAGTGGAAATGATTAATTTGCCTAGCAATATAGGACATGCTTCCAAAACCTTTGCGTCAATGACATACCCTTTTCTGGATAAGTCTCTTCACTAAGAGTAAACCTAATACCTTTTCCACCATGGACTGAGGGATAAAGGAAAGGAAGAAAGAAGAGATGGAAGATATGTGAAGTAGAAGGTGCAGGTCGACATGAAAAGAGGATTATTTTACTAATGTTAGCATAAATATGTTACGACAGGGCACAAATCAAGTGCATATTGGTTAAAATGTGTGACGTGTTTTTCTAGATGGTGTTAAACTGTACTGGGAAATATGTCTGGTCTGTAACAATAAGGCGGCGTACACACGATCGGATATATCCGATGAAAACGGTCCGCGGACCATTTCCATCGGATATGTCCGATCGGGAGTTTGATCCGATGGCGTGTACACACCATCGGATCAAATTCCCCGCCGCCGGACGGCGCGGTGACGTGCGGTGACGTTGACGCCGCCGCGTCACCACCACGTCACCGCCACGTCACCGCACCAGGAAGTAAAGACTTCCGCGCATGCGCCGAATCCATTCGGCAGCGGCGCGGCGGCGGTGGGGGCCGACATGTCTGCTGGTAAGTGTACTAACCAGCAGACATGTCGGGCGGACAGATTCCCACCGGATAGATTTCAAAGCATGCTTTGAAATCTGTCGGGTGGAGAAATCTGTCCGCTAGCTCATACACACGAGCGGAGATGTCTGCTGAAACGGTCCATCGGACCGTTTTCAGCGGACATATCCCCTCGTGTGTACGCCGCCTTAGTGATATTTTAAAGCTGGCTTAGGTATAGAATGACCATAGTCATATAATTAAGGTAATTGGTTCTTTCAATGTTTTTATTTTAAGGAGTTATTGTGACTGAAATTGCTAATTGTAACATATTTTTATCTTTTCCTGCTGCTGTCTTTAGGAAACACATTACAACAAAACTTCAAGAATTAGTTTAAGAAGGTAACATTAGATATTATATAACATATTTTTGGTGTGGTTGATCTTACCTTTGTGGAACTGATTAATTTAATTTGGAGTGATCACTTCTTATGGCCAGTAAAAATAAAATAAAATTATTACCTTCTTTCTGAACAATTTGAAATATTGATATATTTCTTTGGGAAAGGCCTAAATCATTCCACCATTTAATTACCTCCAATTGTTTGATTACTATTACATATGTTAAATTCTGACATTCATGAAGTATTTTTTTAAAGCTATTGTAGGGTGTTAGCATTCTGTTTACTTAAAGTGGAGGTTCACCCTCCAAGAAAATTCTAGCAGGGCACGGAGCCCACCCACCCAACCGGCAGTATGCCGGTGTTTTTTTTTTTTCTGTAGATACCTTTTTACTGCCTTTCAATCATAGCCGCCGGATCGGAAGAAAGGCCGTAAAAAGGTATCTACAGGAAAAAAAAAACACTGGCAGACTGCCGGTCCTGTGGGTGGGCTACATGCCCTGCTAGAAATTTTTTGGAGGTTGAACCTCCACTTTAATCTCAATGGTAATCAATCACCCACTGTACTTTTTAATGGGTTGCAGTGAGATAGGCGGGATCACATGGCATGCTGACTTCCTTCTCTTTGGTATTAATAGATTCAACTCTTTTAATTAAAAGTGCACATGTTATTTAGAAACCTCCATATAGTAACAGTAAGTTGGGATTTCTATAAAAGAAACAATGTCAGGAACTTTCTTTTCCAATTATCTGTTATTATAGTGCTGTCTGTGTCCCGGTAAGGTAGATTCACCATCTTTGGTGGATCTCACTTGACAAAGGGTTTTTTACTCTAAAACATTGATTTCCACCTCCACTTCATCGCGCTTGAGTGTCCGCATGTCAACTGAAGGTTTTTTTCTGGTATCTATCCATGTGTATTGATGTTTGTTACTTTCTGTTCTTTTAGCATGGATCTACTCTCTGTTCTAATGAAAATGTATATGTCTAGATCAGTGGTCATCATCCATTCCTGCAGGGCCCACTAACAGGCCAGGTTTTATGTATTACCTTGGGGATATGCAGACTAGAATACTGCAATCACTAGAGCAGCAAATGACATCACCTGTGATGTATTTCAGTTATCTTGCAAACCTGGCCTGTTAGTGGGCCCTGCGGGATAAGGTTGATGACCACTGGTCTAGATAGTAGGAATAAGGAGAGATCATGTGCATGTACTATAATTTACTTTTATGTTTTTTAAATGAGATTTCCCTTCATAAATATGATAAACTCGAGAAGTTAGCTGCCTGGAGTGCTGTCTATTTATTTACAGTGACCACTGTCCCTGAAAGCGATGGGAAATCCAAAACGTTAAAGCTGTCACCAAAGAAAAGAGTGAGAGTAAATTTTCCAAAAGTGTCATTTTTGTTATGAGGGGAATTCATTAATTCTGTTGTTTCTTGTTGCAACTCCAGGACAGGAAGTGGAGGAAAATTTCCACACTGGGACACAGACAGTAGGAGATAAGTAGGGTTTTTCTACTGTATCCAAAACTAAACAAAAGCTTGGGCTATTACTACACTATTTTTTAGTTATCATCAACAAATACAATTTGAAATAGCTAGTATTGCAGTAAATGAGAATATACCATTTTTTTAAATGGCCAAGTGTAAAGCTGGGATTCACATATTTTGGTGAAAAAATCTTTATGTTAAAAAACAAAGGGGTCTAATTCATCAGTGTTTTCACTTAAGATTCACACATTTAATATTTTGTGAAAATGTGTGAATCTTGGGTAAAAGTAAGGGGGAACACATTTGTTAGTAGACCTAAAAAACGTTAAAGTAGGTGATCTGCATAGTAGCCTAATTTTTTGCCTGTGTGGAATGATCAAACATTGTCAGATGACATATGTTCTCCAGGAAATCTATGTGCAGCCTTTCTGGAGAAAATCTCTGTCTGGTGGTGCTTATGCAGTGTACACACAACTGTTTTCGGGATGTAAAAAATGTTTTTTTTTTTAATGTCATTAAAAACTATCGTGTGTGGGCTCCAGAGCATTTTTCACAACGTAAAAAATGGACATTAAAATTTTAAAACATGCTCTAAATTTTCACATCGTTTTTAACGTTGTCATTTTTAGCGTCATAAAAAATGGTCGTGTGTGGGCTTTAACAACGTGCTCGTTCTGGTAAAACTAGCGTTCGTAATGGAGATAGCACATTCATCACGCTGTAACAGACTGAAAAGCGCGAATTGTCTCTCCAAAGTTTTTCTTACACAAAATCAGCAAAAGCAGCCCCAAGGTCGCGCCATCCGAATGGTACTTCCCCTTTATAGTGCCGTTGTACGTGTTGTACGTCACCGCACTTTGCTAGAGCATTTTTTTTCACGATCGTGTGTAGGCAAGGCCGGCTTAACAATAATCGGGTTGAAAAAAATGTTGCGTTTTCTAGACCATTAAAAACGGTCGTGCGCACCTGGCAATAGCCTTGACTAAGGTGTTTAACTGATACATTCATTTTCAGCATAGCACAGTATTTTTGTACTATAATGTTCACTTTGCCTTGTCTAACATGATCATGAATGCAACATCAGCCACAAAGCAGATAGCTTTTATTTATCTAAATCAAGCTTACTAACTCAGCTCTTATTTTTAAATGTGAATATCTTACATGTTCTAGTTTTTTTTTTAGATGTTTAACTGATAGTCTTCATGTATTTATTTAATTTTATGAATATGAATAAATCTAAAACCTAGTATATAATGTTTTTGTGTATTTACAAAAGTTTAGTTAATGCAGTGATGTTGCCATCGAAAGGTTCATTGTGGACTGTGCAGCTGAAGTATAGCTTACATATTGATTGCATAAACTAGGAATTTATAAAAATGAGTAATGGTTTTCTGTGTTTCAGGGACTCCAAAGTGACTATTACATAAAGCAAAGAACACAAGGATAAAAGACATGAAAAAATATACATAGATATAAGGCAAAAAACACAGAAAAACAACATATAAAAACATGGTGTGCATGTATCCTTCTTACTCTTCCAGTATTTAATTTCTGACCATGCACCACTGTCATCGTGTGATCCTACCCCAATGACTGTAATCTGAGTCACATAGAACATTGTAGCACCTTTTATATTTGGCTTAACAAAATGTCCATGTCTTTATAGTACATCTAAACACAAACTAAAATGGTTTTGTTTTACTACGTGTCCTTGGCATTAAACATTATGTAAAGTGGCTTAGAAGAATGACTGCTTTTTTTCACTGTAAAGGAACTGAGTATTATTAAATTCAGTAGGGTTTCCCTTTAAAATGTTCATAGATTTCAGTGAATCTGACTTAAATTGCCTTGGGGAATACAGGCATATCATATGGTATGTATACATAGCATAGCACAGCATTCTACATAAAAAAGCAGTAGGCATGTTTTTCAAAGTAAAAACATCGGAAACTATTATTAGTGTCCTAAAAAAAAACTAGTATTACCGCCATATTCCATGGTAAACCTATAAGTAAATTGTCCACCAAAATGTTATACCACAAACCAGAAAAATCTGATGCAACATTACAATAGCAAGAATTTAGAAGTTCTTTGATGCGTAAAATGAATCAGTTTAAAAAAATATAAACTGTAAGCACTGGAAAACAATGCAATCAGCATAACACATCTAAAAAACATACTAATGTACATAATGTGTATTCCTGTTATGATGATGTATTTTGCTTTGATCGTGCAATGTTTTTTAAACAGACCACCTGCTAATTTGGTATTGGTGCTATGCACAAGTTAATCAGTTTTGAGATAGTAACATTTCTCTGTTGTTTTCAATTAGGAAATAAAAAATGAGGAGTAAATAAAAGATACACAATAATGATAACATTGATATATGTTTTCTGTCAAAGTATTACATCACCAAGAATGTAAAAAACAGTTAAAAGAATTATATAAAACATATGAAAAAAGTCTTACCCTGAGCAGTCTGTGTTTGGACAAAGGTTTTAATGAGTGTGTCCGTTGCTTGTGTATATAGAGAAAGTGCATAGCGCAGAGACTGCAGGTCAGGACTTTTCTCCAAGAAAGTCTTTTTAAGACCAACACCTCCAGCGTGGAAATATTGCTGTATTAAAAGAAAAGAAGGTACAATGAGTGGCACAACAGTCACCAGTCACTGTGACAAAAAAACGGAATCAATGTCACTGCCATTAATGCATTTTGGATCACCAATATTCCTAGAACCAAAACTTAAGGCATCATACTCGTAGCTGTGACTGCCCCTCAAACACTGTTACTCAGAAAATTGGCAATTATTGACAGCAGGTGAAGAAGCCTGCATGACACCAGGGAATTGTGGCCTGCATGACACATTGTGGAGACACTGGTACAAATTTTAAATTAGCTTTGGCCCAGAGAAGACAGCACTGTTTCTGAATCACGTTCAGACATAGCCTCTTCTGTGCATGATATAGACTTTACCTTTCCTTTTTGGATAATACAGCAAGCTGTGTTCACAGGCAATGATTTTTGGAAGTATTCCTAAACCCATGCAATGATGTCCATCACAGAATCATGCTTGTTTTAATGCAGTGCAATCACAGGGCCTGAAAATCATGGACAACTAATACTGCATTTCGGCCTTCTCCCTTACGCACAAAGATTTCTCCAGATTCTCAGAATCTTTTGATGATATTATGTACTGTAGATGATGGCTTATTTAAAGTCTTTGCAATTTAATGTTAAGGAACATTATTCTGAAATTGTTTAACAGCTTTTTACAGATTGGTGAACTTCTGACCATCTTTATTTTTTAGACACTCTGACTCTCTTAGATGCTCTTTTCATACTCAATCATGTTACTGACCTGTTGCCAGTTAGCCTAATTAGTTGCAAATTCTTCTTCCAGTGCTTCCTTGTTAGTACCAGTTACTTTGCCAGCTTTGTGTTGCCCTGTCTCAACCTTTTTGAGACGTGTTGCTGCCAACAATTTCAAAATTACCTTTTTTTAATAGTACATTTTCTCAGTTTAAATGCGTGAAATGTTTTCTATTTTCTATTGTGAATAAAATGAGTTTATGAGATGTACAAATCATTGTATTCTGTTTTTATGTAGATTTCACTCCCAACTTCTTTGGAATTGGCGTTGTAAATATCCTGGTAATAAGTATAGATACAACCCTGTCATACCTTATCCACATCTCTAGTCCTGTCCAGTGTCCTGGCTTTGCCTGTCATGGTGGGCATACCCCAAAAGGAGTCTTCAGAATCTAGGTGGAATTGTATTGGACCACATTACAGACGGCCCTGCTGTTGCAGGGTCTGGTTCCTAAGATCAGTCAGATTTTAATAAACGTGTTAAAGACAGAAGGTAATCTGGGGAAAAATATAAATAAGTCTTCTCCAACAAGGGAAGGGGTCCATCGCATAAGGACACTAGCAAAAAATGGAGCATTACATGGGGGAATGAGTTCCCAGCAAATCTTTTTCTGCTTGTGCTGTTT
Organism: Rana kukunoris; assembly: GCA_029574335.1. Taxonomy (NCBI): domain Eukaryota; kingdom Metazoa; phylum Chordata; class Amphibia; order Anura; family Ranidae; genus Rana; species Rana kukunoris. Next base: position 394,525,632 of record CM056049.1, read on the forward strand.
CTGTTCTGTTAAGTGATACTGAACTTTTTTCATTAACTCTATTAGTAATGACATATACAATTGCCTAGCAAGAGGATAGTTTTAATCAGGGATATTAAGCCTAACTGGGGCATTCCAAACTTTTATTTTATTTACGCAGTGAATGTTAGTGATGTCATGTGAGGTGCTTTAAATGCACTGCATTCCTTCACTTTATTTTTTCTCCTTGACCGACTTTCGGCAACAACTGTCTAATGTGCTGTAATCACCTCAAGCCTGAAGTTGTAATCTAATAAAATCCTTAAAATTAAATTTAAAGAACTCAAGCACAGTTTGTTAAAATAGAAGTAAACCCAACAACCAAAATGCCAATGCCATATATTTAACAGCTGGGATATAAATGTCCTTGTTTTGCCACTTTGTGTTATGGGGCAACAAAGCTCTCCCCGTGTCTGTAACAAACTCCTGCCTGCTAATCAAACTTTTACATGCCTCCCCACAGGAAAAAATATATTTATTTTGCTCCGCAAACCATTAATGGGTTGGGTTTACTGTGGACCCAAGACCGAAACTGCATTCCTATCTGAAAAAAAGAGTTACAGGCAAACGATTCCCACTGTGAAGAGACACAGGCGGACCACGCTGCTTAATACAGGATACATTTTATTAGAAAAATGATTTAATACAAAAAAGGTGGCCAAGACCAGGTACCGACCACCAACACTAGGATAATGTTAAAATTAGACAACGTTGTCTCTTCACAGTGGCAATCCTTCCCCTGTAACTCTTTTTCCTGTATATTTACTAGGCACAGAGACTGCACCTACCATTGGTGAGTCTGCAAAGTTTGGGACACCATATGGTTATATTGCACACCCAGTATGGTGTTAACAAATAGTGAGTATTGATCTCCAACCAAATATTTTTCTATATGCATTCCTACTTGGCAGCAATAAATCAGCTTTAAAGCAATATTTTAATAGATGTCACCAGAGGCACCTTAGGTAACATAACAAACTTATATACATGGGCAACCCACTGTTATGCCCCTCCTCCTCCTTTTTTTTTATTCCCCCCTACTCATTCCTATCTTTCTTCTTCTTTTCCCTTATCATCCCTTCTTATCCAGGAAGTAGCCTGATCCTCGCCTCACTTTATTCCATAAAAGTAACTGCTTAATAGCTCTCTTGTGCTATTGCTTGTGCCCAATGCACCATGGTATGTACAACACGGCAACCCTCAGAGTTCCTAAACCATGTCAAATTGTAACTGTTTGTAGACTCTGTTCTCCCTATGTATGTGTACTGCTTTTTGAAATGTATTTACCCTTTAGGCTTTTTTATTATAAAGTATTTATAAAAAAAAAAAAAAAAAAAGAAACAAAAGCGGCCATACAACTCAAGACTTCACAAAAGGTGGAGGAGAAATCAGGAAATGTTATGTGCAAAAGGTCTACCATTTGCCTTGAAATTGCGTTTCCTGATGCATTAACTAATAAAGTAATAGAATAACTGTATGGGAAACTGAAGCAAGAATTTCCTTGAATCCTGTGCTACATTTAGTAAAAATTGTATTTTTCCAAAATCGGTCATAAAGCTCTAGAGTGTGTCAGATTCTTATTTTTCTTGTTGTCCTCTGCTTTTCCTCTCTCTAGCCACTGCTTCCTTTGTATTAGGCAGCTGAGGCTGTATGCAGGATAACTGCTCCTGACCAAAGCCTCAGCAATTGTAAACAAAGAGCTGAGACTGGTGGATTTATCTGAACACAGATATAGGAGTGATTTTACTAATTTTCCTCTTGTTCTCAACCTGAGCACTTTTTGTTTACATTTGCTGTGGCTGTGATTGGGAGCAGTTTTCCTGCACACAGCCTCAACTGTTTTATATTAACTGTGAATATCAGCTCAGTTGGGAATTTTGATTGTGTGGTTTTAAATAAAATAAAAAGATGTTATTATCTTGATGTGCCTGTAGTGTTGTAGTCATTACCTTAATAGTGTCGAGTGCAAGCTCCACCACGGCACACTGCTTAGGAGTCAGACTCTTTGCTTCCTCCCTCACCATGTGATCCTACATGAGGAAAAAATAAAAATTATGTCAATAGGTACAAGGACTGATAAGGCAAGAATGATCAATTGTTATAGACTGCAATTGGATCATATACATGAAACAATAACTTTTTGATTTGTCACTGCAAAATCTTCATTAATCAGGTGTTAACAATGCTAGAGAAAACAGTTCAGGAATATATAGAAGCTGCCATTGCTAACCTCCCATCCTGAAACTTTCAGAGCTGCTAACACAGAACAAATATATACTGTAGTTAAGGAGAAGAATACAATGACACTACACCAAGCAAAAACCAACTGCCTTCCTTTATGGTACTAATGGCAAATGCTTAAACATTGGCATAATATATGCAAACCTCAAACCATTACATAATTCTATTATACTATTATAATTCTATATTCTCGCTTTCCTCCCACTCTCTTACCCATGTACCTTCTCTCCAACCCCACCTTTTTTCTATTTATTTCACTCTTTCTTCCCCTACCTATTTTTCCTTTTCTCCTGTATACTATTTTCCTTTCCTTAAACCAATGCTCAATCAATTTTCTTCCTCCATACTTTTTTTAAATTTTCAACTTCACTCCTCTTCTCATTTGTGAAACTTCTTTACTTTTTCTTGAGCCCCCCCCCCCCCCCCTATGCTTTATCAAATAAATATTGGAAATTCTTTACCCACATATCTGAAACTGTCTAAATTCCTTACCCCACAAGGCAGGATTTAGTATAAGACTCTCTAAGTGGTCTATACCATCTGACAAAATCATCCAGAAACTATTCTTGTTACTGTTGTGTTTTGTTTTGTTTTTTGAAGGTCTGTGAATACACATTGTTCTTGGTTTTTAGATTCACATAAAAATATTAACCCACTCTTAAAATGTCTTACAATTTTTTGTGGAATATTCTGTTTAGCTCAGCAGCTCAATAAGTCTAGTTCTACTGACTTCTAAAATTTTCCACAATTACAGTTTTACAAATTCCAGTAGGTAATATTCTTCACAAAGTACAGTAGCATGGGAAGGTGGCAGGTTTCTAATACCACTTTGGAAAAAAATGTAGATGGAACAGGCAGGAGAATCTGAAGTCTGTATATACACAACCGAGATGGGTAAAACCATCTAGCCTTAAAGGCTAAGTTCACCTTTTTGGGCAGAATTTTAAATAATAAATAGAAGCGTTTTCCTGTGCTTTTCTCTTACATTTCCACAGGAGGTTTAAAATCTTGTCAGTTTATTTGAATTTTTTATTTAGATTCTATCACTCCCTGTAGTCTCTCAGCATTCATTTCCTGTAGGTCATCTATCAAAGGCCTTCACTTCCTTGTTGCATCACATAAGAGGGTGTGATAGGGTATGTTCACAACTCGAAACCACACCTCCCTCATTAAAATAGCGTCTTCCACCTACTTTGTATACAATCTGATTATAGAATCTCCTTTAGATCTCCCATCATCTGTGTAGTAAAAGGGCCTGCCTCAATTAATAGACATTGGATGGATTGGTCACAGGGCCGATCCGCCCTATAGGCTCACAATGCAAGCCGCTTAGGGCCCCCCAAATTACTAGAGGCCCCGTCTGGTGAGAAGTCATTTTTGGCCCCTCACCCCGCTTCTCAACTCGCTGGCTGCATGGGAGAAGAGGTAAAAAGTCAGCACCCCCCACTTCTCACTTAAATGTAAGATGTAATTTCCGACAGCAGAACACCCCTCCCCCGCTTCTCAACTTTAATCTTTAATGTGACATGTCACTGTCGGCAGCCCCCCCCCCTCGCTTCTCAACTTTAATGTGACATGTCATTTTGCTTAGGGCCCCAGGGGGGTCAGGATCAGCACTGATTGGTCAGGTGGGTCTTCCTGTTCCATAGTTCAGAAAAAAATCTTAACGAAATTGTTCTGAGATTGTACAATCAGATTGCATAGTGTATGGCCATTTTTATACAAGTACATAGAAGGAAGTGGACAGAGACACTCAGGTGTCATTCACATCTCCACGTAATGAAAACGCACATTCTCGCATGCATTTTTTTGGGGTGTTTTAGCGCATTTTTACTCATAGGGCAGCTTATTCACATGAATGGGCTGCCCCACACATGGCAATCACCCCAGAAAAGTGCTGGAACTTTTTTGGAGCGAAGCATGGTGCATTTTTGCAATTCTTGGTGCGTTTGCTGCACTTGGGGAGCCTTTGACATGTAATAAAAACATAAACACGATGCACATTTGTGTGGTTTGCCACGCATTTGGAAACAAACAAATGTGAATGGATCCTCATTGTTTTTGTGTAAACACGTCAATTTCACTTTCAGGCCCCGTACACACGCACGACCGAGAACCTCGTCGGGCGAAACTCATTGTTCCGCCCGTCGAGTTCCTAGTTCGGCGGTCAAAAAGCTCGTCGAGCCAAATTTTCCCATTGAACAACGAGGAAATAGAGAGCATGCTCTCTTTTTGGCTCGACGAGCTTCCCGACGATTTGGTCGGCGAAAAGTGTACACACGACCGGTTTTCTCGGCAGAATACGTCTCCCATTGAGCTTCTCGCTGGATTCTGCCGAGAAACTCAGTCGTGTGTACGGGGCCTCAGTCCCCATTCACACCTAGAGTAGTAGAAGCACATGCTTTTTGGCTAGCTTTTCCAGTGACACACATAGTGCAGCCTATTGAGTTCAATGAGCTGTGCTACATGTGGCAAAGTAGCTCATGAGACATTTAGGTGTGATGCAAGTTACATGCTTTTTACTGTGAGTTTTGCTGCATTTGTCACCCATTTTTATGTGTCAAAATGTGTGTTTGCTTTTGTGTTTGACACTGACAGAGCAACTAAGTAATTTAAGTTGTATACATGTGGCCATACACTTTAGATTTACCAAAACTATATAATAGGTGGACACACCATCTATCCAATCACTCAGTATCCAATCAAGCAGGACTTGCACTACATCAGGTGTTCTGCTTGTGGCCTAAACACATCTGAAAAGACGGTGGGGGAGCCAGGCAAATGCATGGGTGGAGAGATGCCAGGGATGCTCTACAAGCATACTGTAGTTGAAGGGTGAAGGGTGCTAATGAGGTCAGCTGGTAAACGCCTTCCTGTGTCTTACTGGTTTCTCCATTCCAAATCTACGTGATGAAGCTTTCTAAGAAATACAGCAAGGGCTAAGAGAAGGTCTTATTTTCAAAATAAAAGAAAGGTCGTATTTTTCTGCAACCAAGGTACATTGGTGGTATATCAGTACATAGGGGAGCTGGAATTTAGAAAAAAAAAATTGAAGCTTACCTTGAGTTTAGATAGTTGTCCAAGCTCTTTAGCAGCATTGATGATGAGATGTGTCCCCTAATAGAAACAAAAATAAACTGAACAATTAAATATTATACAGTATATACAGAGCAAGGTTTTTTTTTTTTTTTTTGCACAGTAGTAGATCCAGGATATTAGCCTTAACACACAAAACATAAAGATCTCCCTTAAAATGTACTGCTATTGATTATTTTAACAGAAAAGCACATCATATTATTGCTTTTAACTGTATTATGTTCCCTTTGGTGCCTCTTTCTCCTCAATCACACTCATATTCTTAATAAGCGCTCATATTTTTTGCTTTTCATTCCCTTATCAAGCCATTAATTGCTTGTAATATAAACTGTCCTTAAAGTATGTTTTATTTTGTTTTTATTCAGTAGAGTAGAGAAGGGTTAGAGGCATTCTTGAATTTTCACTGCTGTCTAATTCACCCTCTTTGTTAGTTCTGGTGAACACTGTAACAGGTACAGATAGTGATGGGAAGTCAAAATGTTAAGGTTGTAAGGTAACAGCTGTTTTATGCCCGTTGGGAAAACTGCCATGAAAGCTTTTGGCCGGGAAAACCGGCCGTGTGTATGCTCCATCGCAGTTTTCCCAATTTTCTCTTTTTTTCCCGCCAGGATTGCCGACGGTCTTTTTCCCTTGCAGTTTTCCTATGTGAAAAACTGCAATGGAGCATACACACGGCCAGGATTCCCAACCAAAGCTCCATCGCAGTTTTCCTGTTGGGAAAACCTCTTATTTGTAGGGGGAAAAACTTACCGACCAGGTTCTCGGTTTCCCCCTCGGGATTCTCGTACGTGTGTACTAGGCATAACAGTGGAAAAATTGTAACTAAAAAAAGGCTGGCTTAGGAGCATGCCCACTGGCCCTGATGCAAGGTTGGATCCCTCTGCCGCCCTTCTGGTTAACACACCCCTGACCATCCCCAGTTTTGTTTTTGTATACTCCATCTAGGGCCTGCAGCTCTTTCATAGGGATGAGCTTGAGTGTGCTCAAACCACGATCTGAACCCATGTGTGCGAGCCTGCCAGGAAGCTGTCCCCTGTATAAGGCAATCATCTGCTACCAATTTGCCACCAATGCAGCCTCCACCTAGGAGCCAAACATATACATGCGCTAGCTCACCACTGCTCTCCATCATATCTGCATATTCAATTCAATGGCTCTTAGCCTATATGGCATATTAGTTTCTCTAGCCATAGATCTTGTCTTTATAGTTAGGGATATGGAGGCTGATCCCAATAGCATCCCCCAAAAAAGAAAATGAGCACTATATTTTTGCCTCTTTTCATAAAATGAAAGGTTACCCTGCTGGTTCCTATTGGCAACAATTGTGTGCTAATGTTTCCCCAGTTTTTATGAATCAACCCAAGAGAAGAAAAGGAGCTGAATTACCAACAGATAGGCATACCATGAGGTTGATGTCACAGTTTGATACTGAACATGAGGAACAGGACAGGACCCTTGTTCAGCTTTGGGTAACACCAATTTGTTTTTTCTTTAGATTGTACACATTTTCCTCATAGTGTCTATTACGTCTTGCTAAAGGGGTTACAAATAAAATCTTGCTTTCTTACACACCAAAACTTTACTTAAAAAAATAACACATAAAGGAAACAAATTTAGAACACATCTCACAAAGGGAGATTGTACAGACATAAATCGGAATGGGAAAAGTGCAGACAGACAGACACACACACAGTGTCCTTACATCTGCATGGTACGGCAGCTTCACCCTGCTCTGTGGAGAGAAGTGTGGAATTAACATGTGAGTGTGAATGTGAAATACAGGTGTACAATAACAATCATTACATGTCTAAACAAATTGGACATGTATATACAAAACAGCTACACACATAGTGCACACAACCAATACTAGATATGCTTATGCAGTGCTTAACTGCTCTATATGGCCAGTTAACCATTACCTCAGAACATACAATACAATTGACAAAAAATTACTGTACATAACACAAGTGGCGACATAGACCTTAACAGCTTGCTCCACATTCCCACTCCCTCTCACAGCAAAATATTTAACAAACTGCAACATTGCTTCTCCACAGTGATGTGCAGCACTAGAACAGCATTCACCACTGATACAACGCTTCATCAGCTATGCAATGCTGCAATAAACAAAAGTGATGGGTCTGCATACAGGTTTACCTTCTCTATCCCTTTGCCATGTTTTCTCAGTAGCGTCCCCTGCAGAAACATTTCACAGTCGGTCACTTTTCATTTATTTTTTATTTTTTTTGTAGTCACAGGCAAGTGTTTGGTTAAAAAAAAACAAGTGCTGGTAAAAAAAAGTCTGGGGATCACAATATAAGCACGTGTGAGTAGGTAGATACGTTTTATTCAATGTCAGTATGTGAGTATGGTCGATGGTGTGATGATGACATGCTAGTCCTTAAGGGCCTGTGTCGAATGGTTTTGGGCTTGTGCCATTGGCATTCCCTAAGACTTATAGGAGAATGCCAAACCTGCCTGAAGTGAGAAAAAGCTCATGGACACAGGACCTTAAAAGCACAGTTCATCTTTACTAAAACAACATCTGTAGATCAAAAGAAAACCAGTGCAGCTTTGACCAAAGGTAAAAAATGCCCTTTCTATAGGTGTAGGTTATTTACATATCTCATGAAGCCTGAATGAACCAATCCCAGAAATTGCATCCCCCCCATCCTGCTATATTGCTAGAATGTTGCTCAGAATTTCTCTAATTCAAACCCCCTCATATTTTTTTTCTCTGTGTCCTAGAGCTCACTTCTGTGATAGTGGATGTGAACGGCTGGGAGTGTCTTAGCAACATCCTAGCAACAAGGCAAAGTGAGGAGATGCAATCTTTGAATGTCTTTCAGTTATGCCCTGTACACACGATCAGAGTTTTCATCGGAATAAACTCTGACGGGCTTTTCCGACGGAATTCCGTTCAAGCTGTCTTGCATAAACACGGACACACCAAATTCCGACTGTCAAAAATGCGGTGACGTACAACACTATGACGAGACTAGAAAAATTAAGTTCAATGCTTTCGAGCATGCGTCAAATTATTTCCGAGCATGCATGTTTTTTCTCTGTCAGAGTTCCATACAGACGAACGGAATTTCCGTCGGAAAAAAAGAGAACATGTTCTCTTTCTAATGCTGCGCAAACACGGTCAGAATCTCAGATAAAAAAAGTCAGATGTTATTTTTTCATCTGATATTCCAACCATGTGTATGCCCCATCTGACTTTTTCCGTCGGAAATTCTGACGGATTTAGAAAGAGAACATTCCATTCGTCTGTATGGAATTTTGACTGAGAAAAAAACGTGCATGCTCGAAAACAATTTGACGCATGATCGGAAGCATTGAACTACATTTTTCTAGGCTCGTCGTAGTGTTGTACGTCACTGCATTTTTGACGGTCGGAATTTGGTGTGTCCGTGTGTATGCAAGACAGCTTGAGCGGAATTACGTCGGAAAAAACAGCCTGAGTTTAATCCGACGGAAAAAACGGTTGCGTGTACGCAGCATAACTCTGTTGGAATTTCCGAGGGAAAAAGTTTGATGGGGCATACACACGGTTGGAATATCAGATGAAAAAAAAACGTCTGACTTTTTTTATCTGAGATTCCGACCGTGTGTGCGCAGCATTAGAAAGAGAACATGTTCTCTTTTTTTCCGACGGAAATTCCGTTTGATGGGGCATACACACGGTTTGAATATCCGATGAAAAAATTCCGTCTGACTTTTTCCATCGAAAATTCCGATCGTGTGTACGAGGCGTTAGATTTCATGAATGGACACACTTGACCTACACATAAAGCAAGGGCTTTATTTAACTTTGGTTAAAGCTGCACATTTTTTTTTATTTACAGACACCTCCTACCTGCACAGGCAGTATTTTGGTAAAGGTGAACTATGCCTTTAAACATAAGTAGGAACAGTTTTTAAAGAGTTTTTTTTCCCATTATATAGGTGTAAATGATGTGATTTTCTATATTTTGTACATACAAAAAATAAAGCTGCAGATATTAAAGTTACATTTAACACTAATAAGACGTTACTGATACATGTGACAAGACAATGCAGCATGTAACATAAGGCAAAATTTGCATGTAAAGAGGGAACAGGAAGACAGTCAAGCAACAGTAATAAATAACACATGATGATGCCAAGCAGGTAAAAGCCACTATGTAAAGGAGTGTACAAAGGATGTAGTTTGTTGTGAAATGGGTCTGGGCAAGGAGGAGCTTGACCTTAATAGGTTGTTTTATATGTGGCCAACACAAATGTCTAAAGTAAGTGAAGGATTTGACTCTACTCACTCAAATCCTGCTTTTCCAGGTTCTGCCATGATCATCTCCCTCAATACCACAAGAATACTACAAGGTATATTCCCTTTTCTACATAGAAAGGGGAATGATCAGCTGTTTGCTATAAACTATTTCCAACACATTTGAATTCACTTGTTTTCTAATTAATCCACAGCTTCAATTATAAATGAAGGCAGGACTTTTTTTTAGTTTTGGATTGAGTGGAGAGGGCATAGAATACCTGTCAGGTTTTCTTCAATTGTTGTCTATATCCCTGTTAGGAAGACACATCCTCTTTGTTTGTCCTGACCATTATCACCAAAAGGGAAAGAAAGTCACAAATTCTACATGTTCAAAAAAAAAGGAAAAGAGGGGAAATCTTTCAAAGGGAACACTAGTCCTGGAGACCCTGGTGACAGTCAGGGATTCCCTCAATTTAGAAGGATTTCCTCTTCTTCCTGTTTTGGCTATGGGACAGGAAGTAAAGAAAAATCTCTGTAATACTACACATATGGCAAACAAACTTGACAGGGGATATAACCTTCCCTTATTCTATGCAAAAGGAAACACAAAGTTTTGCCCTCAGTTCTACTTTAATCACTGCAAGTGAAGCTTGTTGCTTTTTTGAATCAACCAGTGCTTGGGCACTGTTAAACAATGCTTAACCGCTTCAATACTAGGCTTTTATACCACCTCCATACCGGGCCTATTCTGACACTTCTCTCCTACATGTAATAATCATCATTCTTTTGCTAGAAAATTACACAGTACCCCCAAACATTATATATGTTTTTTTTAGCAGACACCCTAGGGAATAAAATGACGGTCATTCCAAAGTTTTATCTTGCACGGTATTTACGCAATTATTTTTCAAACGCTTTTTTTTGTAAAAAAAATTGTTTTATGAATTAAAAAAATAACAAAACACTAAAGTTAGCCCAATTTTTTTGTATTATGTGAAAGATTATGTTACACCGAGTAAATAGAGACCCAACATGTCACGCTTTAATTATGCGCACACTCATGGAATGGCGCCAAACTTCGGTACTTAAAAATCTCCATAGGCAACGCTTTATTTATTTTTTACAGGTTACAGTTTAGATTTACAGAGGAGATCTAGTGCTAGATTAGTTGCTGGCACTCTAACGCACGCGGCGATACCTCACATGTGTGGTTTAAACGGCGTTTACATATGTCGGCGGGACTTGCGTGTGCGTTCGCTTCTGCACGCGAGCTATCGGGGACAGGGGCGTTTTCATTTTTTTTTTATCTTTTATTATTTTTTTTTACTTATATTTTATTTATTTTTCCACTTTTTTTCATTTTTTTTTTTTTTTTTCCACTTTTATTCCTATTACAAGGAATGTAAACATCCCTTGTAATAGGAAATGTGTGTGACAGGTCCTCTTTATGGAGAGATGTGGGGTCAATAAGACCTCACATCTCACCTCCAGGCTGGAAACCATGAGATCGGTGAAAAAAAATTCACCGATCTCATGAATGGTGACTTACAGCCGCAATTGCGGCTTTGTTTACATACGGGGACCCGGGCGTGACGTCATCAGATCGCGCCCGGGTCCTCCGACGGTCATAGAGATGACTGGTGACCATCTGGTCACCAGTCATCTCTATGCTTCCTGCCGCCGCCGACGATTCGTTCTCCGGGCCCCCGAAGGTACAGGTAAGCCCGGAGAAGCACCGGATGGCGGCGGGAGGGGGGGGGATGTCCCCTCCCGCGGCCTGTAAGAACGATCAAGCGGCGGAACCGCCGCTATGATCGTTCTTACTTTGTGCAGAATCGCCGGCTGAAGAGATGGATATCTGGATGATGCCTCTGGCTGCAGGCATCGTCCAGATATTCGCCTGCAATACCCAGGCCGTCAATTGACGGCCACTTAGGATGGTAAATCCCATCCCAGGCCGTCAATTGTCTATGGCTGGGTATTGAAGTGGTTAATGCAGAAAAGAGTGAAGTTATGGTAAGCACCATTTGCTGGCTAAGTCTATAGATTTCAAACCAATTTATGTGAGTTTTTTTTAAGGCTATTTCTTGTATTATAAGACTTTTCTGTAGGTACTACAAAATCAATTTGTAAATAATTATTCTGATTACATTTAAATATAATACATGCAAAGATTAGTCATGAGCCAGTGTTTCCTTTATTGTAAACTTTAGTAACCAAACAAAAGTCCATGCACACTGGCTGAGTTTTGTGTTTTGCCTGTAGAAGTAGATCCATGTTATCATATGTGTCCAAGCACATTTGGATGATTACAGGCATATTTTGAGCTCAGTGTTTAGCCCACGTTCACATTGGACTGATTTGGCATGCGATGTGACATGTCAAATTGCATTGCTGGCAATGGCACCTTCTGAATCTGTGTAACGCCGACTTTGCGGCACGGTACCGATTCCCAAAAGTAGTTCATGTACTACTTTGGCGACTGCATTGCCGGTATGAATCGTGCAAATTCAGCTGAACTCGCACGATTTCTAACTCACATTCAGTGTGAACCTGGGCTTAGAGGCAGAAAAATAACCCTGGTTTGAGTTTTTGATTGAAGTTTTCTGGCAGAAAAAATGCTAAACTCTCCAAATTCTGTACAAAAAGTTTTTTTTCTGCTAAGGGAACTGGATTTTATTTTAGGCCCAATGTGCATGGAGCCTCTAACATATGTGATTTAACAAAAACTCAATATAAAAACGCGGAAATCCACAATTTAACTTCCTGTATGCTAGTTATTAGTGCTTTAAAGTTCAAATGCCTTGACACAATTCAAAATGTGTTCAACCACATATTGTACCAAAACAAAATCTTAGCAAAAGAATGTTTTTTAACCCCTTCCATACCGGGCCATAGGGGATTGACGTCTGGAGAGTGGACGTCACATGACATCCTTTGTTCCCGGCGTTTTAGGGGAACATATATATATTTTTTAAATTGTCGCTCTTCTTTTGTTTATAGCGCAAAAAATAAAAACCACAGAGATGATCAAATACCACCAAAAGAAAGCTCTATTTGTGTGGTAAAAAACATAACGATTTAATTTGGGTACAGTGTTGCATGACCGCGCAATTGTCATTCAAAGTGCAACAGCGCTGAAAACTAAAAATTTGTCTGGGCAGGAAGGGGGTGAAAATGCCCTGTATGGAAGGGGTTAAAGATTAATTATCTTTTTAAAAATGTGGATTACCCTTGATTTCTGTTATACACTGCAAAGCTATGAATCTGTATGCAAAAGCAGATGTTATCTTCTGTGAAAATGGATATAAAAAATTATCAGTAGATCCAGAACTATAGGAATTCAAATTCATATGGAATTCTTGACTTTCTGTAACAATCTTGTTTGGCCCCTCACCACCTGAGCCCATTGCTCATGTAATATGGGAGGCCTCATTGAGCAAAACAGTTCTTCAGAAGTCCGGACCAAGATTTATTTACAGACAACAGTTTGGTGAGGGGATAGAACCACTGTCAGTTTTTTTTACTCTTATCTGGGTTCCGGGAGATTCACTCTTATTGTCTTATTCACCAGTGTTAAGGAGAATAAAAGGGAGGGTATTGTAAATCCAACATTTTGATTTGCTATCAGAACATGAATGTCCCTTACATTGGAAATATATTTCACTTCCTGTTGTGTCTACATTAAGAGAATGGAAACCATCCTAATGAAACAGATGGCAAAACATTGACAGTGGTTTTAATACAACCCTACACTAACGTAAATGAAAAAAAATAAAAATGCAGGAAAAGTTTTGCGTTTTCCAGTTGCTTATATCTTTGGATATACTGCTAATATAGAGATGCTGCTCTCAATGAAATAAATCTCTTATTAAATATTTATTTCTTTATAAACTCAGGGGGGTCTGAAAATCAAGACTGTCCTTCAAAATAACCGTCCTTATTAAGTGTGGTGTTTGATGTACATACAATTATTATAGGTTAGTACAAAGGGCAGACTTACAGTGCAAAACAAAGTAATCCAAAGTTAGCTCACTGAGATTAGGCTTTATGTACACTTGGCCGTCATTTACCATGCCGTTTTGCTGTGTTTTGCGTTTTCCCGCAGCCGGTGGTCAAAACTTTCCTATCCTGATTGTGTTCAGAAGAGGAAGGTTGAACTTCACCTAACTGCAGCAGCTCCTAAACTTTGCTAAAAGCCTATGTGTACATTGGCACATATGCTTTCATGGAGTTTAATTTAGGAGCTTTAGCAAAAAAACGCCATAAGCTCCTAAACTCGAGTTTAGGAGCTGATGGTGTACATGAAGCCATTTCTTATTAGTTGTAGAACTTTTTTCTCTTTCTTGATTTTTATCTGGTCTCCCTGCAAAAAATACTTCCTGTCCTAGGATGGCTATACTCTCTCCTCCACTGTATTCTTGAAGGGAGCCATGATTTCACTAGGCTGCTCTCCTTGGATTCCCAACCTTTGCTAATCCCTTCATTACATAGGTAGAATGTATTTTGTAGTTTACAGAAGGTAGCTGGTAATATGACACTACTGTATAAGTGTGTGTGTATATGTATGTATATATATATATATATATATATATATATATATATATATATATATATACACACACACACACAGGAAGTAACGAGGGCACAGGAAATATACTTAGCATAAAAGAAAAAAAGAAATGCAGCTATCACATCTAAGGACTGGTAGGCTGAAATATATTGTATTTATTGGCGTATAACACTCACTTTTTTACCCTGAAAATAGAGGGTAAACTGTGCCTGCGTGTTAGACGCAGGGGGCTGTGGAAAGTTTCTTTCCTGAAACTTCCCTCTTAAAGTTAGGGTGCGTGTTATACGCCTGTGCGTGCTATACGCCAATAAATACGGTATTAAAGTTTTGTGGGTTTAATATGTCCTTTAACCCACATCTCATCCATGCAGGCACTTAACGTTCCAGCTATGTTTACCTAGTGCATTAAAAGTTCACCACACCATTCCACAACAATTACATCATGTCCCTGTATACGTTTACTACATTAAACATGTATAGTAAATGCATACAGGTTACATTTACACCTCAGTGTTTGTTTGGTTAAGCTTCACTGGGTTGTGTAATAGATTATATGATAGGCACAGTTTAAAAAAATTGCATTAAAAATCAGACAAGCAGGATTTATTTCTAATGTGCCGCACCCTCAACGTGACAAAACACAGAGGTGTTAATGCATCTTAATGGGAAATTATAATGTATTTTTCTAAGAATAAAGCTTTCTAATAAAAATTGTAATACAAAGTAACAGAAACAGCTATTTGTTCAAGAGGGGACACAGCCACTTTTAGTGATATATGGTGTATAGACAATGTATTATAATGACACAGCATATAAAGTGATGAGATGGTCATAAGGAGACAATAAATTAAAGATCAGCACTGTTATCAGGAGTGGCATCTGGGGACCAAGGAAAAAAGCAGCTATTGGAGAATATTACGTTGATATCCCCCACTTAGGCAAATAGACTGCTCTAGAGAAAAGAGTAAAATAACAGACTTTGGAAAAAAAGGAGAGCAAAAGAGTCAGACCAGAGAGAAAAAGAGGGGAGTGTTGAAAAAGGAAACAATAGGGGACTTGAGAGAAAAGAGGTGAGAAACAGGTGCGCAGAGGTAAATAAGGTGGATAGTCTAAGGACTTGATAGCAAAGCATCTTGATTGAAAGATATTATTTAACTGTGCTGATCTCAGGTAAAAGATCCAGAAACTCCACATGCTCCTTTATGTAGTGCAGTAGTAATAAAGTTGAGCATACAATTCCTGCATCAGTTGGAGGTGGGTGGTCTCGGTGAGCCATTCTGACTTTCTTAGCATGCATGCTGTTTTCAAGTGAGAGTAATTGTCCGAAAAAAAATTAGAAAGAAGTGGAGCAGGCTTTTTTTTGCTTCGGGAATGGAGCCATAGAGTATGGAAATAAGAGCAACTTCTGCAGACATGGGAGTATCCATACCTGTGACCGCATTATTTACTGAAAAACACAGGGTTGATTTAGTGGCAAGACAACTATCAATGAGGCACTGTGCCTGTTTTTGTGTCCAGAAGGCCAGCAGAGATTTGAGGTTTATGGATACATTATTTGGTTATCATAAGTGTATCTGTACCATTGCGAAAAAATGTTATACCTCCATTCTTCGGAGGAGGAAGCAATGCATGGGTAAGATTAAATGCTTAGAAGATCCCTGTCCTGGAATTGTCAACCCAACTACTTTTTCTAGTAGCTTATGTTTTCATTGGGGAGTATTAGGAGCAATATAGTGAAGCAAGGTTGTATAGAGGGGCAAAATGAGATGCGTAGGCCCCTCAAATTATGTGAAACCCCTACCAATTTCCCATGTCTTTTTAACTAAATCAGAAATCCTTGCAATTAATTTTTTTGTTAGGGAAATGGGGCTAAATCCTTAGTGAGTGAAGTGACTGAAAGCAACTGAAAAACAGCATTTTTGAAATAGAAGGAAGAGGAAGGGGTGACTAACCAAAAAATAAACTGCCATGATGTCCCAATGGGATGGCCAGTTTGTCCAATATTAGGGTCAAACTGGACCCTGCATATGAGGAGAAGGAGCAGTGTCTGATTGAATAGTCCCAAACCTGTAAGGCCGCGTACACACGATTGGTCTAAACCGATGAAAATGGAATGAAGTCCAGTTTTATCGGTCCAAACCGACCGTGTGTACGGCCCATCGGTCTGTCGTCCCTTGGACCAAAGTTTTAAAACTTGCTTTAAAATCGGACTGATGGACGCCTGACCATCGGTCCAAACTGATTGTTAGTACGCAAAAGCATTGGTTCAAAAACCCGCGCATGCTCAGAATCAAGTCGACGCATGCTTGGAAGCATTGAACTTCATTTTTTTCAGCACGTCGTTGTGTTATACGTCACCGCGTTCTGGCACGATCGGTTTTTGAACTGATGGTGTGTACGCACATCAGACCATCAGGCCACTTCAGTGGTGACCCGATGAAAACGGTCCGTCAGACCATTCTCATCGGGTTGGACCGATCGTGTGTACCCGGCCTCAGAATAAAAGAATGCAGTGGAGGCTTAGGATGTATCTGCAGCAGAGACAGAAGTTTTTAATGTAAACCAACAATTTGTCCTTGCCTTCAAAGATTACATGATATGGGTTACTCATGCAGATTTATAATAAAAGGCAACACCGGGAAGACCCAGTTCTCCAGATTGTTTCTTGTCAGAAGATCGTAATGCAACCGCACAGGAGTTTTCGCCCAAATGGTGCAGCAATGAGGACTTTGAGGCTGCAAACAAATGTTCCAGGACTGGGACTGGCATTATTTGAAGATTGTTATAAGCCCAAGTCAAGAGTACTTTTATGAACAATCCCTAAGTCTGCTAAGGGTCCACTGCAACATTAATGGGTAGTTAAGTTCATATTAATGAGTGAGGTTCATTGGAATTTGCATTCCTAAGTACTTGATTGCCTTAGGATCCACTGGAAAGGCAAATGATCCATAAGGAATAAAGAAATGTTGAGAGTGATGGATTTACGCGTGTTAACCTTGAAATTACTAAATATCCCAAAGATGTACAATTCCTGCAAGATAGCAGGAAGGGATGGATTGGAAACATATGTGAGGAGACCATCTGCATACAAACCCAATTTGTGATGGTGATTCCCTAGTGTTATAAACCTTAATAGTCTATTACTAAGTGCTTTTTCCAGGTGCTCCCTTCCCAAAGTATATAGTCTAACATGAAAGTGGGCAATCCTAACATGTACCACTATGTATCAAAACTGGTTCAGACCCTTTGATTTGGATTCTTGCAAACAGGGAGTTGAAGAAGGCCATTAAGTAGAGCAAAGGAGTACACCAACTTGGTCTCCTGCAGCAAGCCCTATTTAAAGTGCTTAAATGTCTTCTCTGCATCCATGGAGGCACAGGGAGCATTCTTGTTTAGTGGCACAGTCAATGAAAATGATGATCCCAACAGTAATGTGCCAAACTTCCCTCTTAGGAATGAACCCCATGATTCTCTGTAAGAATCAAGGATGGAATGTAAGGTATAAGTTAACCCACAATAATTTTGGCTTAAATTTTGAAGACATCTGTAATCACTGACATTGGGCAATAACTGGAGCACCGTCTAGGGTCCACGCTCCAAAATAAGTCAAAGTTCTTTAAACTGTGGAATTTATGGGTAAATCCATCAGGACCTGTGCCTTTGTCTGATAGTAAAGTAGTAAAGTGAATTTTCAGGGACATAAAGGAAGCCAACAGGTTCTCCATGCCCCATGCAAGCAAGATAGAACAATAATAAATATTAAGTAAATTAAAATGAAAAATTATTGTAAATGTCAATTGAACATATTTTGTGACATCAATTTCAAGTGTTACTCACTAATAAGAAAACGATTTCATGGTAAGTGCTCATCATGCAGGTGTAATAATATGCACAATGATAATCCTGTAGTTAAAGTGTATTCATCTCTACCAGATTTTTTTTTTTTTTTGTATCACACTGGGGAGATCCTGTCCTGGAAATGCAATAAGGAAAATAAATTGCCCCTAAACAAAAGGGGAATCATCATCTTAGACAGTTGTCGCTGACCACGTGTCACCATTGATTTACCCTCGCATTTTGGAACCGCAAGTTTAGATTTTACCTTCCTGTCTCGGGACTATGGTCACCAGGAGAAACAGAGAATGAATCACCCCTAGTGGGGACCCAGGCAGCAACACTTATTATGACAGTTATTTATATACAATTTATGCAGCTCTTTACATAGTATACATTCATAACGGTCCGTGGTCCTCAAAAAGCTTACAATCTAAGGTCCCTATCTCACATACACACTAGGGCCAATTTTGACAGAAACAAATGAAGCTAAAAAAAATGTATTAAAAAAGTTTGGCTTTTAAAACGGTGGTTCCCATAGGTGTAATAAAGTAAGTCATATAAATGCATCAATGATTTTTATAAAGCTATATAAAAAGTTGTTATTTTTACATATTATATATCTTATCAAAAAAAAAGAGGATAGGGCAACTAAAGGCTCATATACATAAAAAACACATGTACGTGTCAGCAAATTATCAGACAAGATATCACACATGTAACACGGAGTATGTCCAACATGTTTCACAGGGCATGCCACTTCTTCAGGTTTTCATTGTTCATGTCCGAGTCAGAACATCTAAAGAAATATATATTGAATGTGTTTGAGCTACGGGAAGACTAATCAGACACTTCACCTTGCTGATATAAGGCACAGGCAGGAATTAAACATCACCTATAATGCCTGCATAGGGAAATCAAATCAGAATGCATATTCATACACAAGGGAGCAATATTTAAGAAGAGGGTCCAGAGTCTGTGTAAGCCACCGGTTTTCAAAGAAAAAGGCCGCCCAATTTAGATCACATTCAACCAGGTGTCTTCAGATCTGTTGTATATAAAAGGTCAACAGAAGTGCCAAAGAGTACCAATAAAATCTGCAGGGGATGTCTGGGTCCCCCAAGATTCCACTACTTCAGCAGAGCAATGGGGGGTTGTCTATGTGTGTGAAACTGTGTGAACCATTTATGAAAGGTTGGATGTGCATGTTTATATTCACTATGAAGAAGGTGGTTCATGAGAAGTTGACCTTCATAATAACAATGCTCTACAAAACTGGCAATAATAAACGTTGTGTATTGATATTGGATGATGGAAACCCTTATGCCTAGTACACACATACAGGATTTCACCAGGAAAAGTCCGCCGGGAATCCTGAGGGGAAAACCGAGAACCTGCACGGTAAGTTTTTCCCCCTACAACAAGAGGTTTTCCCGACAGGAAAACTGCAATAGAGCTTTGGTCGGGAATCCCGGCCGTGTGTATGCTCCATCGCAGTTTTTTACATAGGAAAACTGTCGGAAAAAAGACCGCCAGGAATCCTCTTTTTTTTTCTGGCAGTTTCCCTGTCGGGAAAACTGCGATGGAGCATACACACGGCCGGTTTTCATGGTCAAAAGCTCTAGTGGCAGTTTTCCCAACGGGAAAACTGGTCGTGTGTACGAGGCATGAGTTTGCAAATATCAATACCCAGCATTGGTTTAAAATAAGTGTTGACACTGAAGGTTCCACATCTAAAAATACCTATTCCAAATGGATTGGTAAAATTAACATTAATCCTAAAATTACTGTTGTTACAATAATTCAAATATTCTATCAACTTATTAATACTTAATGATTTTTATATCTTTATATCAGGTATAGAGGGGAAGGTTGTCCTGAAAGGGTTATGGGACTAAATAAACAATTCTCGAAATACATACTTTATGCATTCCAAAATAAATAAGTTCTATAGGAAGACTCTTTGGACAAGACATTTCAAAAGGCTTGTAGGTTCATTAGAAATACAAATGTTGGCATCCAGAGATAACATTAGTCAATATTACTGTGTAAATCTAAAGAATATCCATAGCATGCAAAGAATTTAGATCGGTGGACAGAACTGACCGTTTGTTGACAATTCATTGTTTGAGCTGTATTTGTGGATTGCGCTTTTGTGGATTATTCTGGCTAATAGCCAGGGTGTTATAAATATACTTTAGTGAACACAAAATAATAATCAGTTCTACATTTAAAGTGTAAAAAATCATGAAAAGTTGTTTCAGGTAGACTAATTGGATCCATGGATCCAATGGCAGCCTACACTTCATTCTTATTATGGGTGACCTTTAAATTGCAAATTTGGGCATTACCTTATTTTTAAGCTTTCGTACCCTTTTTCTGACAGAGCAATATGAAGCAGTAAACGAGCTCACAGCTGCATAACAGCAGTACAATTATTTTCAAGTTGTACAACTGGCTTTAGCTTTTACAATACAACTAGGAGTAGTAGATTCTACATGCCGTGCGTTTTCCTTTTCCCACACCTCCTCCAATGCACTGGTTGTCCCTATGTTCACATATATCCTGTATGAACTCAAAATCATTCAAAGCTGTCCAATCCGGGCAGCAGCAGTCATGCCTATGCAGATAAGTGAGTCCCGGATCAGACTGGAGGAACAGGAGGCATTGGGGCTTACAGAAGGTATTAGCGTAAAGTAAAAGCAAAATTAATAAAATTATATAAAAAATACATAAATAAAAAGACATTAATACCTTTTGAATGACACATATCAAGTAAACTCATACGTGCCAGAGATAGAGTAAGCATACAAGCATTATTTAGGTACAACGTTTGGAGACTTTTCCTCTGAAGGATGTAAAGGGAACCTTTGCATGTATTTTACAAATGATTTTAACTAAGTGAGTTAAAGCGGAAGTAAACCCATCGATTTAACAGTTTCAAAAAGCAGTTGAATTTCCGGCATGCCGGGATTGCCAACTGTCACATTGGTTGTGCTCTCAACCAGACTGTCAAACCATCCAATGGCTGGTGTCATAACTGATCACATGTGCAGCACCACGGCAGTTGAAGATTAAACATAGGCCAAGATGGCAGCTTCCTTGGCTGAAAATGTTAGAAGGGTTTACTTCCACTTTAAGATTAAAATTTATATAACTATAAATTATTAGGTATTATTTAAATGTAATAAACTAATATTACAAATATTTGTAGGTTATCATAGATTATTCCTGTTTCTGAAGAAGCTAATCATAAAATGTGTAAAACCTGAACGGTCTCTCCTTCTCTGTATCACATGAAATTATATCTTTATGGTAATAAGAATGTCTTTAATCCCAAAGGGTCTACACTATTGTGCTCAATGTGTTCAGCTAAAAATGCTGATATACTTGATGTCACTGATATTTTAAATCATATCCATATATCAGCCCTGTCATAGCAGGATCCCTGTCCCAAATATACCACACACCAGACAGTTGGGATGCTATTACTAAAGTTGTGCCAATGATAGCTTTAAATAATTTCAGTACTGGGGGGTTGCATTAAAGGGGTCTGTAAAAAAAATGAGCAGTTCATGATGGACATTTAGACATTAAAAATGTGTATTTAACACTGATATGTACATGTATGCAATTCAGATTTAAAGTATGCTCTAAGCTAAAGAAGTCTATCTAAAAAAAACACTGATCTTAAACCACTGATGTCCAATTGTGATAGGAACTAAGAACTCTGTCACCCTCAATACCTACATGAATATGCCAGAATTCAATTTGGCAATATACGCGACCCTCCCACTATCCCAAAGAGTGCAAGTGGGTTGTAGCTTACTATTCTTCAAGTCACTTATTTGGTAATTGTGCAAAAAACTCTACCTCCATCTTATATACAGTATATTATAATTTGATAAAAATCCTCTAACCTTCTATTGAATAATTTATGTCATACTTCCACTATCTTCAAATATACCACTACATCGATTACTGAAGGATAACTCATCCCATTGTTTTTCCTCAGCTTTTGAACAAGAATGCCTCAATGACCTGTATGTCTGGGCCTTATATCCCTAATTTATTCATCCATTACATTTTCCAACAAACTCAGTCTAGCAATGCACCAAACCAAATGGTAGGCGGAATGGGCACTAACTTTGCTGCCAGAAGACTTTAGGTAGACTATGGATAAGAGTGTAAAACTCTATTTTGAACTATACAACCCTGTTCAAAAATCCATAAACAACGCTTCCTAATAAGCCCATCCTAGCAATCTTCCGTGGCCACCAAAATGGCTTTAGCCAGCACCCTGGAAGACCCCCTCGCTGAAATATGTGGCAATCAAAAACCAGATCAATGATACAAAGGTTACATATTTGCAACTAAAGCTGATCATATAAGATACATTTTTTTTCCATTCAACCAGCGGGTTGAATGGAACAAAAATAACCGATTTCCCTATCCACACATTTGATGTGGATGGGGGAGTCCTTCCCACTGAGCTATGGTATTCTGACAGCAGGGAAACTTCCTCGCCGTCTAAAATACTATGATCAGTGTTGCCAGCTATAGCACTGATTGTTTGACTAAAACCGACGTGTACAACCAGTCTGCCCATGCATGGATTGAAATTTGTCTGGTCCCTGCTACCTTACTGATTGCCAAACATTATTATTATCTATAAAAATGCAAGGTGACTCCTGGGCTTTCATACCACAACCACACCCCCTTTTTTCTCTCTTGCATCTCTTCTTTCCCCTTTCCCACCATCCCCTTGAAACCCCTACCATACCTTCTTCCTCTCTGTTCCTTTAATTTTCCTATGCCCCACCCTCAATCCTAATTATACACTCTCTATAATTCAGAGACACCCCCTCCCAAACCTACCATCTTATGTACAGTACTGTACAGATACCCCAGAATGCACCTTGGCTTACCACTTACAATGGCATCTCTAACCCCACTTCTCAACTCCCTTCCCCCAAGTGTTTATGAATTATTTATGAGTGCAATGCACTCCGACATTCTGCCTGTGTGTATATCGGTCTGTACGGCTAGCTGGCCAGCTTATGTCGGGCAAGCATGCCAGCAGAGAGTGCTGGGAGGGGGAGGGGGCACATCCACCACCAGTCAGAACACAGCAGCTCAGCTCAGGGAGATCGCTGAACTAACCTTGCATGGTTAGTAGTGTCTCTGACCAGGGCTGTCAGTTTTTTTCATGCAAACCTACTGGGCTGCACAAAAAAATCTGTTAGTGTGTACCTGGCTTTATCCTAGAAGGAAAAAAAACTGTTTGCTGTAACTGATTATATTCTGTTTCAATATCTTCTAGTCCAGCTAACACTCCCCTCCGCTCAGACTGACAATACTGCTTTTCAAATCTGCCCCCTGTGCTCCTTAATCCCAGGTGGTGTTTGTATAATACAAGTGGTGTGTTACTGCTGGCCACTAGGTGAAAACAGAGGGAAAACAAAAACGAATACAGCCACTACATCTAATGATTTGTAAGTTTTAATATATTACATTTTTGTTTTTGGGTTTATTACTGCTTTAAAACTTATATATGCATTAACATGTTTTTTTAAATATGCAATCTTTGTTAAAAGAACATCTGGTATTGATTCCATGAGGTCCTTATTCATTCCCTTTATTCTATGTTGTAAAAATTGACTGCCAGTAGTGCACCTACATTGTCACACATTTCCTATAGAGATTACTAGCTGCCATAATGATGCACATTGCACAGACATGGTCCACCATTTACACCATCAGGAAGCCAGTTCAGAGCAATGTTGTGCGGCCGACACTGGAGCAAGTACAGAGGCTGGAGAAAATCAGCAGCACTGATATGCCATAATAATGACAAAAAAAGGCAGAAAAGTACTCCATAGGGAAACATCCAAGTAATGTTGAGAACTATTTCACAAAAAGCAGTGTTATCATTTTACTGATTATTGTGTCAAATTTAGAATAATAAGTTGGTAAATGGAGAGATTTAACACCTCTGTACCCAGAGGTTATAGAGTTGAAACGAGCCCCGTTAATAGTTTATGGAGAATGGGTTAACACCCTATTTGCCCTCACTTGTCTTGAATTCAACACACCTCACTTGCTATTTAGGGCTGACAATTATTTCTGTAATAAAACATTATAATAATCTAATTTACCTGGTAAATCCTCTGCCTCTAAAACTTAGCTGTCATTCAAATGTTGTAATAGTCTGCACCGCTGAACATTTTTATTAATGTATTTGTTAACAATAGGCTTGTGTAGATCAGGCAATGGAAACTGAAAGCAAGAAGTGACCCAAGTGTTACAGGTAGTAGGGACAGCAACAAACACAACTGATAGACATGGGACCAGAGCAGAAAGAGAAAAGGAGGAGGTAGCAGCTGTGACATAAACCAGCCAACTGAGGTCAGACAGATACACAGAACATCTACTTACTATCATCTGCGTGTTTGGTGAGCAGAGAGGGATAAACAGCAGTCAAATATTTAGATAATAAAACCACACTGCTCAGAATAAATGTCCTTTCTCTGACTGTATTTCTTAAAGACTGCTTAACTTTGTAAAATATCACACCTTTTATATTATGACATCTATTTAAGGGCAAATAAAGCACTGTCACTGCTTTCACACACAGGAATAGACAACAGAAGTTACACATAAAATTTGACTTTTACTGTAAAAGCTTGGCTCTTGCCCCACTGCCTCCTGAGCCTTCCTATTTGTCAGTAGGGTCACCTGTGACATTAACAAATAACAGGGAGGATCAGGAGCTGAAAGGCCATGTGAGTCAGGCTTAACAAACAAAAAGTCATTAACATGCAGCTTTTGACTGAAGACAACCTCTGTTTGTGCATGTTTTTTTTATTAATTGTATAGTTTACATTACCTATGCCCAAGGACAAATATAGTTTAAAGGAGTTGTAAAGGAAATTATTATTTTTTGTTGAAATGACTGTTTACAGGGTATAGAGACATACAAGTTAACTGATTCCTTTTAAAAATGATTAAAAATAGATAAAAATCAATCATATAATGTGCCTGCAGTTTCAGTTTCGTTTTTGCATGCTGTTTTATGCTTCTGTGATGTATAGAGACACAGAGCCAATACAAGGCAGTAATGGTTTGTAAAACAAAACTGATTGGTTCTGAGGGGTTTTAGACACACAGTAATCACACCTCCTTGATTGGTGACCACAGAGAGAAAGCTCTCATTACTTTTTTCATCAGGAAACAGACAACCAGGAAGTGTCCAGAACAGAGAAGAATTACAGCAACATCATAGCAAAAACGAACAATGAGGACATGAAACCAGGACTGCAGTAAGGTAAAGGAAGCTAAAAAAAATCTTTTAATGACCCTTTAAGGTAGACACTACAAATCCCACCCCTAATTCCCCCATATTTTAATATGTGCTCCAGGGTTTAAGGAGTTTGATAGAGTATAAAGGTTTTCTTTTATACTTACCATAAAATCCATTTCTTCTGTGTCAATATAGCTATTACATTTTTGACAACCATAACAGAAGAAATCATCGTTCTGATAAGGCAAAGCAATGTAATAGGCCTGCTACGCAGGTGGAAAATTAAAGCTTTCAGTATACAAATAAGGTACAAATGTTAGGCAGTCTGCCATGAACAAAAACGTGAGTGCATAACAAACAAAGTAGTAAAAAAGTAGAGAGGTACATCAAGCCCAGCACTGGGACTTATAATGGATAAGTCATAATATCCCCATGTTTCACTGACCAGCCAACACCAACATAGAGTATTGCGAGAATACAAATCACAATCAGCAATAAACTGCAATGAAAATCCATTTCTTAAAGTTTATTAAGGGACACGCCTAAAAGAGGAATGGACACTGGCAAACAGAAAAAATAGCTACTCCCTGTATTCCTCAATTTATTGTCAAAGCAGTACAAAGAGCATGATCATAAACACAGAGGAGTGGGACATGCGCAGGCCCGGATTTCTCACAAGGCCACCAAGGCCAGGCCTCGGGGCGGCAGGGTGCCAAGGGGCGGCAGTGGCATGGAGTCCCCAATGGCTGTAACATACAGGGCGGTAAGTTGCTGTGTGGGAGAATTGAGTGGGGGCATCCGCTCGCTCGTTAAGTGATTACGGCAATGTTGTCAAAATCACTTGTCAAATGTGTGCTGCTGTCCATTCTACCCTACACCCACATACCTTTCTGGGCTTGCTCTGCCTTCGGGACTCCTCCGTCCTCCCCCCAGCCGCCGAGTCTGTCTCCTGTCCCTGCCGCCGATGTACACAGTGAGAGGGTGAGCTGTGCTCTTCACATCTCAGCTGTGACAGGAGTTCTAGCACAGTGCTAGGACTTCTGTTTTGGAGGTGACAGGGTCAATAAAGAGAACCTGTCACCTCCAATTGCTATCGCACAGGGAATTGTTTTCTCCTGTGTGATAGCAATAAAGTTAAGTGAAAAAAATTGATAAAAATAATAATAATAATTAAATTAAAAAAGTAACTAAAAAGTAAAGAATAAGAAAAATAATATTCAAAATAATAAGAATATTACACAAAAATAAAAACAAGTAAACGACAAGCTAAAAATTAATAAAAAATAAAAAAGTGCTAAAAAAGTTAAAAAAAGAAACAAAAAATATTTGAACTAACCGTGCCGTCCCTGTCCCCTCCGGTTGCCATTCTCTGTTGATTTGGGGGGGGGGGGTTCGGTTGGTGGGGAGGGGGTGCATTGTGGAACCTGGCCTTGGGGCGGCAGGGAGAGCAAATCCGGCCCTGGACTCCAAAAAATGGATTGTATGATACATATAAATATCTTATTTCCTTTCTTGTTCTTTCAGAGACACAAATTCAGGTACAGTCAGGACCTTCAAAAGCAGTCTGACTGATAAGTGGGTAACAGCAACAAAACCATACAGGTCTACACACACACAAAAAAAAAAAAAAAAAAACATAAGTTGTGACTGCCTGCAGGTCGCAGAGCTGCCTGCAGGACCTTACACATAAAGCTTCAAAAGAGGCCTGAACATCCAAGTGGTAGACCTTGGAAAATGTATGACCAGGTGGCAGCCTTGCAAATTTAACAAATATTAGCTTGATTCCAAAAAGTCTGAGTAGCACTTGTGGACCTAGCAGAGGGTGCATTGTTCGGTAAGAGTGGAAACCAATCCTTAAGATCCTAAGATTGAATAATTTATCTGAGATACTTAGAAATGGAGGAATGAGAAACTGGCTCTCCAATTTAAAACACACCTGAAGTGACAAATAGAGAGTCAGCCTTTTTAATAGGAGCAGTGGCTGTGCGGTAAAACCAGCACATAAGAAAAAGGATAAGGTGGCCTGTTCAGACGTAGCTCTCTGATGACAACAGGAAATGAGAGAGGAAGGGCAATATCCCTGATAGGCTCTAAGGGTGGTTAACACTTCTGCTTTGCAGCATTGGGGTCCCTGTTTCAAATTTCAGTCAAGATACAATCTGCATGGAGTCTGCATGTTCTCCCTGTGCTTGCATGGGTTTCCTCCCACACTCCAAAGACATGCTGGTAGGGTAATTATCTCTTTCCAACTGAATCCTGATCAGATGACTCTCCAGTCGGGGTGTCCAGTGTTGCAGGGACAACCATATCATAGACAAGATTCTTCCAATGTCCAAGTCCTTTGTACCAACTCCTTCTCCAACCTGACTGGTATCTGTCCTGAAGATCTTCCAAGTGATCAGAAAAAATTACTTCCCTCCTCCAGACCAGATTGCTGAGCTACCAAGCCAGAGAAAACCTGATCTTTGGTGCCAGAAGCATCACTCTGTCTAGGGACTGGTCTGTTGTCCCATGATGACAGGATGTTGTGTTGTAGGTGTCTGGTGGGAAATTTGGAAAATGGGGCTGCCTTGTAATCTTATACCCAGTGACATCCTTGATAAGGGTATCCAGGCCAGTCCTAGAAAGGAGTTGCAGGCTAAAGGATTTGCAGAGCAGGCACTTTTTGCATGTAGGTTCTGCAGCCCAAAACTTCAACCCGAGAGTTCTCCTTATGTTTACTGACAGGAGGACCACCTGGGAGATGACACAGGAAACATCAAACAACTCATCCAAACTGTAGTTTGAGGCTGCAGTCATGAGGTTTAGACACTCTAGAATTAGGGGATTTGCTGCCATATTGATGAGGTCCTTTTCAATGGCTTCAGCCCAGTCAACTATAATCGATCACTGCTACAACTGGTTGTACTGCATGAGCTGTCAGAGAGAACAGAGTTCTAAAAAGGGCACCCAGTCATTTATTAATGGGGTCTTAAAAACAGGTGAATACTCCACTAACATGGTCAAAGTCTTATTAAGACTGGATAATGCCAGATCCACTTTTGATAAAGTAATTCTCAAATGGGTATAAGGCTAATCTATGCTTGAGAGGGGCAGAAAACTTGTCAGGGTTCTACTAGTCTCTATATAGGAAAATCAAACAAAGAGGGTACACTGCAAAGGTCTTGGCTGTCTTTAAACCATAAAGGAGCCTGGATTTGGGACAGCACTGGTAAAAGCTACAGGCTGGCCCCAAATGTTAAAGTTGTGCATACAGTGTCAATAATGGCTCAAATAGTTTCCTTTCATTTTATAGTTATGGCAAAAAAAACTATGACTCCTCCAGTGTAGGTTTCTCCTTTAAATGCTTGAGTCTCTTCAGCTGAAGGCTCAGAGACCCCAGGTAAATCATAGATGGATTCTGCAGGGTTGTAAAAGCACACTGTTTTTACAGTCATGGTCAACATTTAAATGTGGTATTTAGCCCATGAAATCCTGCATGACTGCTGTGAAATCCTCTAGGGACAGAATTGGGACATATTCAAAATCAAGGACTGACTTTGGTCACCTGGATTTATTTCAAACTAAGCTGGGGCTTATGTGAAAATTGGCCTTTAACCTTCCATCACAAATCTAGGTCCTTATCATTCACAGGTAGCTGCCAGCTTTCAGGTTATGCAGGCAAGGATGTTTTTAGGAACTTAATTGGCAGTGTATAGCACTGTTTAAAAACTCTGTATATTAAAGTTAATTGTTTTTAATGTTGACAGACCATTAGTTTAACTATGCCTATTTCTGCACATTTCGTAAAAACATTGCACATCACAAGCTAGGAGCTATTAGCTTATAGCAGGTAGGTATATTAGCAGTGCTAAATGTAAAATTAAAGCATCTATCATATTAACTACAGACTGGATTGTTTAATTTCAGGAATCTATGTTGCTTTTATAGGACAATCAAAGTCAGTATGTCAGCTAAGTTCAAGTATAAGTAAATAGAGAAAAACACAGTCATAACAAGAATACTAGATTTTATGGTATAAAAAATAGGAATTTTGACATGCCTTTTTAGCAGAAGGGAGTTTAACAAGACACGTGGCAACTCATTAAAATTACTAATTAGAAGAAAAGAGGTTTAACCATAAACTATGTAGAGGGTTCTTTACTGTAAGAGTGGCAAGGATGTGGAATTCCCTTTCATAGGCAGTAGTATCAGCGGGGAGCATTGATAATTTAAAAAAAACTATTAGATAAGCAGCTGAACGACCACAACATACGGGGATATACAATGTAATACTGACATATAATCACACACATAGGTTGGACTTGATGGACTTTTTTCAACCTCACCTATTATGTAACCTTGTTAAAAAAAATTGCAATGTATCCTGGGATATGAATGTTCAGGGTTTATTTAAGAGTCTAATGATATATCACCATGGAGCGTGGTTATTTTTTTTCATCACGGTACATGTTCAGAGTGGGAGCAATCCATTTATTTTTACATTCCACTTCTGTAGAGCACAAGGCAGATTTTTTTTAGAAGTAAATAACCTCTAATTGTAGTCTCAGCTTGATCAAGAATAGGGAAAAGCTTCCAAAGAATAGCCTTCTTTTTTGTGTACATAGGAGTATGTGGAGGATGTGCAGCACTATGCATGTCTAGCCTGAGACTAGTACACACTGCTTTAATCAATGTATCCACAGTAGCCAACATACGTTGAGAAGCTAAAGAAAGAAACTTCACAAAATTCTGGTGGTGAAAAATCTTCAGCAGCCTCCACTAAAACATTAGTTTTCCCCTTGCCTACTGCAAATGGAAATGCACCACTCAGTTCAGATTTTAACACATGGAAAAAAGGGAGAGACAGAAAAGCATTTACAGCTATTAGCACCCATTGATTACAGAAGTATAAATAGTTTTTGGAAAAAATCTGAGATTGTGGCAGACAATCAGAAAGTCTGAATTTTGCACGTCTTTGAAGGAGCCCAATTCATGGGGCTGGAGAGATGTCAGTGTAAGAGCTTGCTCCAGAACATGGGAACAGCTATCAACCTGAGGGGTATTTGGAGTTACACCAGGGCTTGAAATCGATTTATCGCTGCTTGTCTCATTTTCTCCTTATACCAGGTCCCTGTAATCCACCATTGCTCAGTAAGGATTTTCTCCTGTAGGATACTCATGTGGACTGAGGGGGTTCAACAACACTAGTATGAAGAAACTGCAATAATCCAGGCACTAACTGAGCCCCTGTGCCTGTGTCTCTGTGGTATCAGGCAACAGGTGAGACAGCAAATGATCGGCTAGCATTGTCGGCAGAAAAAGGTGGTTGGAAGATTGCATTTAAAAGACTTATGAGTATTACATGACTAGCCAGAGAGGACTTTTGGTGGTGAGATGGAAGAAAATCCTGGCAAATGAAAACAGGTTGATGTAATGATAGTAATACTAACAAGGCTAAATAAAACAAGACAATTAGTCAGTGTATGAAAATCCAAGTTGTGGGTTATCATATTCTCTGTGCCTATTTAAGGCTCTTGTGTGTTTAGCCCTGTGGTGTGTCTTGCAGGATGAAAGTATATAATGTATTGGGTACTATAGATCCAGCAAGACAAGTATAGCAAATAACTGGTATGTAAAGATACAGGGTAACCCTGTCTTACCTTGTAAATGTTGCTAGTCTTGTCAGGTCCAGGCTTCGCCCACCAAGGTGGGCATTCCCCAAAAGGGGTCTTCAGGGTGTGGGTGCCATAGGAATGGACCACAGCTCTGGACCTGTATAGTACCCTACAGCTAACTCAGTTGTTGCACCAACTACCAAGGTGAGCACCAAACACAGGATCCAATGTCAAAAGAAAACATTACAGGCCAGGGCCCAGGCACAATTTCCCAGATGTACTGTACATCATGGGTAACTGATCCAGAAACTACTAGTGAACCATAAGGTAATACACAATCAGACCTTGATATATAATTGATAAATATTCTCCAATAGGGGAAGAGGTACATCACATAAAGCAAACGACTGGAGCCGCAAGGAGTGGACAGGGTTATATGGATACATTGCGGGGGGAGGGGGGTGGTTCCCAGCAAAGCTTTTGCCAGTATCAAATCACTTATAGGTAGCAGCATATAAATCATGACCTAAGAATCAATTCCTGTTCCCTGTATTGTACAAGTTAGGCTTTAAAAGGAGCTTGCCATTTCTTAGACGTTATAGTTGCATTCGTTTTCTTTTTTAGGCTTTTTTCTTCTATTTTCACCTGGTGATTCAGTCAGAACAAGCTCTCTTGCATATGTTTTGCAGTTACAGGAATGATACAAACCATTTAACACTTGACCAGTTTTTATTTATTTATGTAAAATGTTTGTCAAAAAAACTGGTTGCTGTAACTGCTTAGAAAGTGTTAGCTGGAGTTTGGCTTCAATTTGTTAGTGTAGCTACCCTCCCCAAGACTGACAATGCTACTCTTCAAATATACCCCCTGCACTAATCCATCCAGAGTGGGGGTGCTCGAATATAGAATGTGTGCTACTGTTTAGATCATCAGGTGAAAACAGAGGGGAAAAGAGCCTAAAAAAAATACACATAATGCAACAACCACATCTAATGATTGTTAAGCTGCAATATATTAAATTTTGGGGTTTAATAACACTTTAAGATATATCTTTTATTATTTGCTGGGAACATTTTTTTTTAGTAATGTTAAAGACATTTCAACACTCATTTTACTGGCTTCTTTAATTCAAATGACTTTTGAAAACATACCACAGCATTTACAACCACATGGGTAACTCATAAATCGACTTAATCCAAACAGTGATGTCATTAAATCTTTTAAAACAGAGGTTAATTGCCCAAGACATTAATTGCCCAAGACAATGAAAGCATGACACCTGTTCTAAATAACATACTCCAATCATAATGGTACCATGAGGCATTCCTCCTAACTTTCTGAAATGGGAATGAGGGACACCTATTAGAAAAAGTATACATGGATAGAACCCCCCCCCCCCCCCCCCCTCAAAGGAGAATTACGCCAAAAAATGTTTGGTTAAACCCACAAGTGCTTTTCTACCACCACTACTACTCCTTTATATTGGCTTTTGGAATTTACAAATGCAGCCGTTTAGAAATTCAATGAAAGGTTTAGCACTGAGAAACACCTTTTGATAGAAAAATAGTGCATTTTATATACAACTGTATAGATCAGACCAAAATTAGGGGGAAATCAGGAGGAAAGAGGGACAGAGGGACTCAAAATCATGGACAGCTGAGAGGTATGCTATGAGGTCCTGGGAGAGTTTTTTTTGAGTTAAGGTAAAGATGTTAAAATTGCATTATTTTTGTATGACAGGTTGTGATGAAGGCCTCTTTTTAGGGATGGCTTTTTAGACTAATATGGATGGTTTATTTTGAAACCAATTGTCTCCTTTGTCCAAAACTTGCATCTCACTGCCCTTGGAAAAAAGTCCATTCTCATTCCAGCTGTTGACTAAGGTGTTAATTTTACACAGGGTACACTATACACTACAGCATTTATACTTCTGGGGAAGACTAGATACACCTAATTGCCCACGCTGTTCTACAAATACAATCACCCTTTTCCATAGGTTATGGCATTGCCCCAAGCTTCACAGATCCTGGTCCATTATTTTTCAGGTATACTTAATAGAATTTGCTCTACTCAAGTCTCTCCTTAATCAAATGATGGTTTCAGCATAATGTAGACTAGGGCTTTATACTTAGCTTCCAAATTAGTTTTACCAACGTGGCTTTTATCCTCCCCTCCTATGTTGCAACAATGGAGGACTGCTGTTAACCTACTCTTAAACAGGGAGCAATTGACATATAATCATAGAGGTCGTCCTAGAAAATTTTAGAAAACATGGGATTTATCACTATCTTCTTCAGAATCCACATATGTTTCACCAATAGGTTATTTTTCTGTCAGTGAATAAAGTACTCGATTTGGCCTGGGAACCTGGTCTGTTCAATTGAGATGTTTGGAGTATCACTACCTTCCTTGTAGTAGTAATGTTGTGCTGGTATCTGTTTTTGCGTGATATCTGGAATATGATATGACATATGTTATGATTTACAATGTTATTTAATCTCACAAGATAATATTTGTTAATATTTATATTTATATTTTGTCAGGGCACCAGATGACAGGTGAAAGATGCACACTGCTGTGGGTCATGAGCACACCGCTAAGCTTGTGGACCATTCAGCTGAGTGCTGCGGATGGAGCTCTGGGTGGTTCAGGAAAGCAGCTCCACCTAAGCACCGACATGGATCGAACAGGGAGCTAGAGCATAAGATTCCCCAGGGCACATAGTCTAAGAGCCAGTAGGTTTTTAGCAAAGCCTCTGATGGTGAGGATGAACTTCACTTCAGCTGACTCCAGATCGCAGCCCCCAGGGTCTCCCAGCTCACACTCACGGCAGGCTCTGGTGGATGGAGAGGAAACAGCAGTGCAGGGCAACAAGGAATAGTCAGAAGCAAAGGCCAAATGTCTGGGTAAAAAGCAGATAGGGATGGTCAGGAAAACACACTAAAGGCCTGGGCTATAAGCAGACAGGGATAGTCAGGAGAACACGCCAAAGGTGGGGGCTACAAGCAGGTAGGGATAGTCAGGAGAACAAGCCAAAGTCAGTACATGAAATCAAACGTAGAGCACACAGCAAGAAACACTAGGGAGCCTAAACACACTATTGCTAGGACAAGGTTGGCTTGCAGCGCAAGGTGTTAAATAGTGTTTCCTGTTAGAGCCATGCTGAGATAAGATTACTTAAACATGCAGGTGTCTGAAACAAACACCAGAGGTAAGCAGACAGACAGGGCATGAAACATTGCTGCAGATTCATGACATATTTGGTCAATAACTTATCAGAAAGAAGAAAATATACATAAACAGGGTCAAGACTAGAATTAGGCTTGGATGTATGAAGCGAAAAGATGGTTCCAGAGAATATTTTGGATCCTGCCGTAGCTCAGTAGAGTCTGCACAGTCTGATGGATGTTTGGTGAGCCTGAGTTGACCAGACCTTCAGGAGAAGGTTGTCCCATAGATCACTGTTGAAACAGAGCAAGAACAGGGGTCAGAGTCCTGAGAAGACCCAAGATGCAGTGGACATGCCTAAGGAAGGACCTCATTTAGAAAAAAGGAAGGAGATTTCCAGCAAAAAAACACAGCAAGTATAAGAACACCAGAAAAAAGAGGACAAGCAGGGGGCATTCCACAAGCTCTTCAGAGGTCAGAAGATGTCCCATATGAAGCTAGCCTGCCAGTACAATATTGGACTTCCAATAGAAGCACTATGGGTGGATGCCCCTTCTGCCATGATCCTAGGAGAGAGAAGTCTGATCATTGTCTAAGACCAATGTCTGAAAGCCCTGGGATAATTATTAGGAAGAGACCTACTAGAGAATCAGAGTAGCCAAGAATAGTCAATGCTAATAACTCCGGGCTAGGATATATGGCCAAAGATTGAACCTTCCTACATACCAACACACCCAAATGGATAGGATATATCTCTAGATATATATTCTGGAAGAAAGAAGAGGTAGACTGATCTCCATTTACACAAGTGGAGTTGACCCACATGGCATGATGACCATGAATAGGGGAGAATCAAGTCCCAGCTGCTGGGCAGGAGTAATAGATGACTGTGTGATTATCCAAAGCCTGTTAACAAAGAAGAGGCAAGGTTACTTTTGACCAGGGCACCAGAGCCATCCTACATATGCCCATACGTGAGTCAGCAACAGAAAAGGTGACTCAAATAACAACTTCTGAGCAGAAGGGGTAATAGCCTGGTGTGACTAATTCAACTCCGAGTTAGTTAAACATGCAAGTTAAAAAGTGATTCCGCCCTAAACCTAAATGATAGGTTCTTAGGTCTACCGCAATATTACAGCAAATGATTAAAAATACTGGTATCTGATTGGTCGGTAAAATTACTAGCTTATTGGACCAGGGGGCCTGACAAGTTGCTGACTGCACAAATGTCCACAGTAGAATCATCTGTAGCTCATAAACATCCACATAAGCATTAAACTGTAACAGATGGAGATCAAATGAACACAGCACAAATGTTCCAGTGGGGCATAAAACAGAGCAAGGAATGCCAGCAAATTAATATAGAGTACCCAGCGGCTTAACCAAAAGCAAGACAGCAGAGTGCACCAGCAAAACATAGGCTCTATCAACATAAATTCACAGTTAAAGAAGGTGAATAATCTTGCGCCTTTCTCAGACAACAGGCTGTAAAATGCTGCTCTTTATTACAACACTCTCATGAACAATCCTGAGAGGCTGACTGTGACGAGATCAACATAGGCCATCACACCATATAGTGTTGAAGCGCAGTGTAAGGACTAACCAGCGTGCAGAAGAAGATGAGGGCTGTTTGTGGCTAAAGAATCCTAAGCATAACATTAAAAATAATAGAATGTAAGTGAAACTATACCAACAGGATAGGCAGGAGGGACAATAGACACTGAAACTAGGTCACCAGAGACCACCAACATTGTGTAAGTAAGACATTACCAACTACCGATACTCACAGACTAACAGTAAAACAGGCAGAGTTACAGGCCATCTGTGATAAGTGCACCATATAATGCTGTGCAAACAGTACACAAGTGTGACAGAACACCCGGATCACTCATAGACCAACTGCAAAACAGCAGTGATCAAAGCCTTGTTTGACTAGGTCCAAGTAAGATACTGTAAAAATGATATACAAGTGACACAGAACCACATAGGATACTTGATACTCCTGGCTGTCTGTGAACAGGTTACATAGTTACATAGTTAGTCAGGTTGAAAAAACATACAAGTCCATCAAGTTTAACCAAACAAAAACAAATTCATACAATCCCATATACACAATCCTTCACCCACAGTTGATCCAGAGGAAGGCAAAAAAAACAGCAAAGCATGCTCTAATTTGCTACAGCAGGGGAAAAAATGTCTTCCTGATCTCCCGAGATCCAATCGGATTTTCCCTGGATCAACAATACCTATAAATGTTAGTACCCAGTTATATCATGTACATTTAGGAAATAATCCAGACCTTTTTTTAAAGCAATCTACTGAGCTTGCCAGTACCACCCCTGGAGGGAGTCTATTCCACATTTTCACAGCTCTTACTGTGAAGAAACCCTTTCGTATTCGGAGATCAAATCTTTTTTCCTCTAGACATAAATAGTGCCCCCTTGTCCTCTGTCATGACCTTAAAGTGATTAACTCAACAAGTTCACTACATGGACCGCTTATGTATTTGTACATGTTGATCTAATTTTCTCAAGAGAGAATACATTTGGTTCCTCTAATCTTTCCTCATAACTGAGCACCTTCATGCCTCTTATTAGTTTGATTGGCCTTCTCTGCACTTTCTCCAGTTCCCCAATATCCTTTTTGAGAACTGCTCAAAACTGAACTGCATATTTCCTCTTATAATACAAGAAAGGACTTTGCCAGCTTTGGAAACTGCAGCTTGGCTATGCATGCTATTATTGACCTTATGATCTACCAAAACCCCCAGATATTTCTCTATTATAGATCCCCCAGTTGTACTCAACCTAGTATATACGATGCATTAATATTCTTAGCCCACAACTGCATAACTTTACATTAATCAACATTAAACCTCATTTGCCACTTAGTTGCCCAATTAGTGCATTGAGATCAGCTTGTAAATTGGAGACATCCTGTAAGGATGTTAATCCACTGCATAGCTTGGTGTCATCTGCAAAGACAAAAATGGTACTTTTAATCCCAGAGCCTATATAATTTATAAAGATATTAAAAAGTAAGGGTCCCAACACTAAACCTTGGGGTATGCAACTGATAACTTTAAACCCTTCAGAGTAAGAATCATTAACCACTACACTCTGAATTCGTTTTGGACAACTGGAGAGCAGAACAAACAGTGAGACGTTACCAACAAGTTTTACTCACAGACCCACTACTAGGTCACCATGGGACTCTCTACAGAAAAAAACAGTGAGACATTACAAACAAGAAATATGCAAACACCACTGCAGTCCAACAAGGTTAATAGAAGTGCATGACAAAGTTAACAGGCTGGAGTACCAAAAGTCTCCTCTTAGCCCACTCACAAACCACTGCAAATCAGAAAAGGTCAATGTCTGTCCATGCCCTCCCCAAACTATTAGCTAAGTGAAAGGCGTGGGGCCCACTGACCTGGCACCTTTCAGCTTAAAATCTTACATGTGCGGTGCTACAGTGTCCCCAAAGGGGTATGCCAACAGTTTTATTGAGCTGAGAAGGGTTAATGTCCTCTGTGCCAGACATTCTTAGCAGCTCTAGCAGGTAACATCCTCGGACCGCTGTGCTGATTAATTGAAGGAGAAATGCTAAGCCAGTGCTCTGATGTGCATGTGCACAAGTAATCTATAAATGTGGAATCCTCTATCCTCTAAATTCAGGGTTCGGGTAAGGTTCTCTAAGGCCTGGCTGGGCAACCAATCAAGAAGCTGCAGAAAGGGGCTGCAGCGGATACAATGCTGTCAGAAATATTGATAGAGGAAAAACAACAAAACATCCACATAAAAGAGGCAAGCTTCTCTAAGTAGAAAAATGTTCATTACCTAGCAGAAAACTATAGTTGCTGGGAGTAGGAGGAGTTACATATGGGATTTCCCTGCACTTTTCCTTTTTTGCCAGTGTCCAGTTATCTGAGGGTACCTGCATATATCCCACGGTTAATGACGAAAGATCTTGTGCCCTGTACTGTATGACTATTAAACATAATTCCATAAAAATAAAAAAAACTTGTATGACCACTCCAAAAGCTTTGGTATCATTACTAAGGATATAGTTACTACCAAATAAATAGGCCATTAGCTGAATAGTTTAAATGGTGCTAGCACTAGTCAGGGAATTAGAAAAGTAAGCCCATCTTTACTATATCAGCTCTCTTTGAAAGTGGTTAGTCTATCTGAGACATCACAAAAGAGCGTTTAAAGGAAACCTGTACTAAGGAGATATAGAGATCGCTATTGCAGAACTCAATATAAATATACAAGTTGCCTGAATTCACACATTTATAAGACAAAAGCCTGAACAATATTACATATAGAAAAGTAAAAGTGGAGTCAGAGGTTCTTATCTGCATAGATGTTCTATGTCAGTGAATGTACTAAAGCCACTGAATCAGCATGACAGC
The DNA here is from genome assembly GCA_029574335.1 of Rana kukunoris. Classification (NCBI taxonomy): domain Eukaryota; kingdom Metazoa; phylum Chordata; class Amphibia; order Anura; family Ranidae; genus Rana; species Rana kukunoris. Next base: position 394,564,131 of record CM056049.1, read on the forward strand.
TGCATATTCTGAAAGTGAGTTTAGCAGTGGTAGCCTCCATATATTCTCAGTACATGTTTTCTTTATGATTATTGTTTTCCAAGTAACTATCATCTAGTCACAAGTGGTATAATTTATGTACAAAAACAGTGCACGAGGCATCACCTTAAAATAGATTTAAACAAGATTTCAAAAATCTTCCCAGGATGGCTAGGTGTAGACTGGTAGTGGTTAAAGAATCATAAAATATTGCTGCCAAAAGATCTTTCTCCTATACATGCATGCTGTTTTTATCGCACTCACAAACCGTGCACTAAACACACATCATTCACGTCATGCATTTGTACACTTGATAGTATGTATATGGTATATATGTAATAATTTGGACATGATACATATTTATAGTATTATGGAATATTAATTATAATTGAGATAGCAGTGATCCCAATCTTTATCACTTGCTTCCAGAATCTTTGCCATTTTTGTTGCTTTAAATATTTGTACACCCTGGCTAGCCCTAGTGTCATCAAAAAAAATACCCATTTAAAATTAATTTCAGATAAATCTTTTTCCCGAGACTGGTTGGCAGGGTAGCTTCTTCAGAGGTGACCGCATTTCTATATGATCACTATTGGCAGGATTAGGAAACGATTATCACAGTTACAGGTAGACTTGGGTAAATCAGTAAACACAGTAAACAGTCCCAGTTTCTTCTTTTTAGGAAACGGGGTAATAAGTTTATTTTTGGTTAATGCTCCAACTCTACCAATGTATAACATGTCTAGCTTAGTACAGAAGATTTAACAGGTCAGTTCCAGTAAGCTCTACATCAAATACAGTACAGTCAAAGATTGATCAAGTATTGTATTGTTAAGTTTTTTTTTTTTACTGCCTTTCAGTTAAAGGACTATCAATATTTAGATGCAGTCATTAACTTAACTTCCTTCCAATTTTGTGAATAAATAGGCACACCATGGTGTGACAAAAAAAATAAAGCAATTAGTATACTTTTCATAGAACAAAATGACTACCATATTTCAAAAAAGCAGATGATTTGAAACATATTAGAACACTGTAAATATTATTAATGTTCACTTTTCAAATCTGGAACATCCAGACTTATTTAAACACTTACCGTCTGGTCTGTTAGTGGTGGTAGTACAATCGTTTTTTCCATTGTGTTCATCACTAGTTTCCATAGCTCCTTCAAAACGCGTTTCAAAACAGTCTTTTCGCAAATTTTAGCAAACAGGGTAAGACTAAGAAGAAAAGAGGAAAATGAAAGGAGGAATGGGTAATTATGTAGATTTCCATTTCAACAAGTTGGCTGAACTTAATAGACTTGTGTCCTTTTCAACTATGTAACAATAGGTAGCAGCATCTTCTTTTTTTGGATTTGGCGCTTTAAAAATCAAAAAAATATCTATTTATTGGCAACTAAGGCATTTGATAGGCTGCAGCATAGTGGAGTAAGTGGAAACAGTTCCAGCTGAGAAGTTAATAATAATACTTATGACAAATAATTAATAAGGTTGTCTGTAAAACTACTAATAATGCTAAATAATATTAAATAAAAATGCATGAATTAGTAATTTTTTTTTATAAAAATCATTGGAAACGAAAATGCATGGTCTGCATTAACCTTTTCTTGGCAGTTCTATAACACCAGCATGTCAGATTTCATGATTTTATAGATTTTTGTTATTTATCTAACATAAATGTAATTCTGTACTAGCAATTTAATATTATTTCTCAAAACTTAAGTTTATAATCCCCAGGTTACAAACATCTGACTTATAAACGACTACATTCAAACTGAGGGAGACAACAGGAAGTGAGAGAAAATCTACACATTGGAAGGGAAATTCGCTCCTGTAATGCTACGTACACACGATCACTTTTTGTGATGTAAAAAAACTTTGTTTTTTCTCATGAAACAAAACAACATTTTTCAAACTTCATTTTAAAAAACAACGTTGCCTACACACCATCGTTTTCTGAAAATGCTCTAGCAAAGCGCGGTTACGTACACCATGTTCGACGGCACTCTGTTCCATTGAAGCTCCCGTCTCATAACTTGCTTCTGAGCATGCGCGGGTTTAAAAACGTTGTTTTAAACGTCGTTTTGCCCACACACAATCATTTTTTGTGAAACAAAAGACGACATTCTGAAAAATGACATAAAAAATTTAAGCATGTTCGAATTTTTTTTGGTCGTTTTTCAGAAGACATAAAACAACATTTTGCCCACACACGATCATTTTAAATGACGTTTTTTAAAACATCGTTTTATTTCATCACAAAAAACGACCGTGTGTACGTGGCATAAGAGTTATCATGGGAAATAAGGTGTAGGTGGAGATTACCACCAATCCTTGTTTCCACAACAACCCAAAATTTTCTAAATCCAATTGTCATTGGGACAGAAAGCAAGGTGAAATCTTCTGAACGGGGGCACAGGCAGCAAAACAAATGTTACATGGGTTATTAACCCTTCCCTATGCTATCCAAAAAACATAAACGTTTTTTTTGGCTGAAGCTACACTTAAAAATTGTACCTGCTCTGACTTCAAACAAATTCAATGTAGGAACAAACCTACAGACTCTATCTTGTTTGTAAACCGGGGACTGCCTGTATATTCTTTTTATCTTAGATTCAAAGACAAAGTAAATGGTTACTAAGTAAAAAAAGATAGAGCTTGACTGGTTGGAGTTTTAATTCTAGCTGATATCTCCTGCATTACTGCTAAATTAATTTAGGAGTGTGATCAGTTAGGCAAACGCAAAGCTCAGTAATATTATGGTATATAAAAAACACATATACATAGACCTCTCAGGCATATTTATAAAGCAAATTCATATCGGAATGCTGTGTTACAATGCTACAATGCAACAGCTAGTGCGCAGTGCGGTCCAGGGTGATCGCTGCGGTTCAATTGCGCTGATCTCGGTGCATCGCACTGTTCATTTTTTTTCTTTAAATGGTTGTTTTTTTAAATAGACTTTAGTGAGTGGTCTCACAGACACTTCATAAAGTTCCACTGTCCACCACACGTTGTGAGGCAGTGGTGTGAACTGGGCACACAGGAAACAAGGCAATTTGCCTTGTCATGCAGTGGGACTGCGCCCAATGCAGTGCCACCACATCTGGTGTGAATAATTCCTAAAACAGTGAATGCAACATTTACCAAACTTTTATTTTGTGTGTAAATTAAATTAAACGGATTAATTACCACCAGTGGATGTTGGTGAATTCACTGCTGTTTAAATTTCCCCCCAAATATGTGTTATTAATATAATAGCTTAACATTTATTGACATCTAACAACAATATAAGATCAATTGTTTTCTGTTACTCCTTACTTTATTTTCTCATAAGCATCTGTAATATTTATTTTAAATTATGTTCTTACTTGCTGTCTAGCGGGTCCAGTATAGGTTGTAATACATTATCAGCATCCTGAGCCACACTGCTGCAATTACTGGCAGGCACATTTCCAGTCCCTTTAACCTGACTAAGAATTTCTCCCATTTGTTTTACACACTCCTCAATATGTGCATGGAAACTGCAAAAAAAGAAATCATAATAAAGACATAATGGTTACATATAAAGTTACACAACATAATGAGGATATTATGTGAAGTGGATTACATTTGACTGGCCCAGTATATTTTCCTGTTGCATGCATACAGAATAATTTAGCATATGATTTTTTTTTGTAAATGGAACACACAGAACCACTACTTGCAAAGTTTTACATTGGTTGCTGCCTTTTCACTGTAGTCCTATTATCTGATTCTACCATGATGGCAGACATCAAGGTTAACACAAACATTTTCCCATAGATATTTAGGTTACTGTGACACAGATTTCCATTGTTAGAAAAAGCAACAGAGCAGAACTATTGATTAGCACTTATGTAACACGCATGTCTGCCTCTACTTACATATATACGTTATTTTAAAACCTTACAAATTACAAATATTATTATATATAAGTTTATCTAATACATTGGGCCAGATTCAGAAAGGTTTACGCCGACGTAAGTACAAATGTTCGCCGTCGCATCTTTGTGCCGATTCACAAAGCAAGATACGCCGGAAAACATGGCTTCAATCGTCCGACGTAACTTGGCTATGCTGGCGTATCGTGGGTGCCTAGTTACGCTGGAAGCATTCGACGTTCCTATTAAAAATATGCAAATGAGCAGAATACGCCGATTCACGAACGTAGATGCGCCTGGTGCATTAACATACGCGATTTGCGTAAGGCTTACGTCCGGCATAAAGTTACCCCTGCTATAATGAGGCGCAGCTAATGCAAAGGTATGGACGTCGGAACAGCCGTCGAATTTTACGTTGTTTACGTAAGTCGGACGTGAATGGGGCTGTGCGTAAGTTACGTTCGACGTGTATCTTAGACATTCTATTCGACGTGAATCTGAGCATGCGCACTGGCATAGTCCACGGACGGCGCATGCGCCGTTCGTTCGGCCCATCATTTGTATGGGGTCACAGTTCATTACAATACAACACGCCCACTGCCTTGCTACTTTGAATTACGTGGGCTTATGCCGGCCCATTTACGCTACGCTGCCGCAACTTAAGGAGCAAGTGCTTTGTGAATGCAGCACTTGCCTCTCTAAGTTGCAGCGGTGGCGTAGCATAAGGAAGATATGCTACGCCCGCACAAACATACGCCGCTGTACCTGAATCTAGCTCAATCTTCGTAAAGTAGTATTAAACCTAAAAACTATTTTTTTTTTTTATTTAAATATATTGCAGCTTAGCAATACTTAAAGTGGGGGTCTAAAACATATATATTTTTTTACCTTAAAGTATTTTTTGCATAAAAAAAAAACACCCCACTATCTTTCTTAGCCCCCCCTCGTCCCTCGTTCCTAAACACTTACTAGTCTCATGCTCTCTTTAATCCCTGCTTTCACAGAAGATACTGAGGGTCAAACTCATGTGAAGAGAGAGTAGGAGCGCACATAGCCTGGCCTTATGAACACATTATGCATGGGTCCCCCTCTGTCAGGATATTGCCAGAAGAGCAGAAGAGCTTGTTTTGCATATTTTTGTTGCCACTTTTGCTGGACAGCTTGGCCTGTTAAAGCAGCACTAAAGTCCCACTTTAAAAAACTGCAAGCAGGCAGGTTTTTATATTGCAGAAGAGACATCACAGCACTTGTGTGGCGGGATGATCGCACTCCTGCACATGTGCAAAAACAACGTCACCCTGTTCTGGCCAATGAAGACAGTCACAGCCCAGAACCTGGAAGAAGCTGGAAAAAAAATGCTGGAGAGGGATGTTGGACTGTTGAAGGACAGGTAAGTATCTTAGAGTTTAGCTCCGCTATAAAGGAGCTATAAAGGAATCTGAGAAATAAAAGACTTACTGGCAGGATCACCAGGTGAAAAATAAAGAAAACAAGTCTAAAAAAAGAAAACCAATGCAGCCACCATATCTGGTGAGATGTATTACCAAAAAATGTTTTGGCTGTGGGTTTAATACCACTTTAAGTTATGGGGGGGGGGGGTCAGTTTGTTTAGTGTTCACAGTCCCAGAATCCCCATAAGCAATGTAAATAATTTCTAGAATCTAGCTGATCACTTGTTGATACCACTGCTCCTTGCCTTTGTCGGATACTTGTGCCAGGTCGGACACACTTTGAGTAAAAGTCTAAAGCAGCATTAATGATTCAAGAGCTCTTTTGGGTAATACTCACTAAAGCAATACACCCAAAGCAACTCAAACTCCAAAGATAGCCAAGGTCACACTGTTCACTTGCAAGGCTTTCCAGAATGCTTGTGACCCCCTAATAAGAGTGGTCAATAAACCCTCATTAACACACTGTAGCCAACATCATGGAAAGCGATATTCTTCATGGAAATGCTAAAAAGATGGTTTGGCTTACTGTGAAGTCAGTAATAATCACAGTGGATGTTGCGATTTGACCAATTAACATCTTTGGGCATTTCCATGATGTTGGCTCCAGTGTGTTAATGAGCGTTTATTGACCACTCTTATTAGGGGGTCACAAGCATTCTGGAAAGCCTTGCAAGTGAACAGTGTGACCTTGGCTATCTTTGGAGTTTGAGTTGCTTTGGGTGTATTGCTTTAGTGAGTATTACCCAAAAGAGCTCTTGAATCATTAATGCTGCTTTAGACTTTTACTCAAAGTGTGTCCGACCTGGCACAAGTACACGCATTCTAGTAAGCATTGTATGAGAGTGAAAGGTATCACTTTGGCTATCTTTTAAATTTCATCTTCCATCAAGGTGTGTAGGCCTAATATCTTCACTACATATAGTGATTACTCTTTTGGACACTTTATGGACATTTCTTTCTTTCATGTATAAAGTCACAAGCTTATTTACTTATTTATTCTACGTTTGGTGGTCATAATTAGCCTTATTGGGTATTGATGACAGCTAAGCTAGCATCATCTTTACAAAAATACATTTTTCACATGTATTTTTTATTGCTGCACTGTTTGTTTATTTGTTTTCTGTTAAATGCCTAGTATCGGGGTGTAGTATCAGCTGATGATGTTAATCACTTTGCCCCGAGCGCAGATGTTTTACAAAGTTTAATACCTATAGCAATTGCTTGAATTTAAATTCTTTCTTGCTCCCCATCACACCACGGAGAACAGGCTTACATTGCTGCCCTGTCACTGCAAATTTACTAGAGAGCAGCAATGTAACTATTGGCTATTCTCTAGCTGGACAAAGATTATTAGAAGGGATGAACACTGGTATCCTGTCCTCAGATTAATCACTCTATTATCCCCAAGTTGTATGAACAGATGGTACTACAATAAAGTTTCTCAATGCCATATTCACTCAATTTCAAAACATGTACTTTGCATACAAGGGATCGGAGTTTGAACTTAATTGAACTACAATTTGCTTGGTTATATTCAGTGGGTTAGAGAATGTCTCAAAATATGATCATATTCTCCTGCCACTCTATTTTTGGCAAAGTCCTGTAAGCTTTTGTCTGTATACAGCCAAATAGAGAGGTCATAATGCTGCCTATGTTTTTTTTTTTTATTGGGGGGATCTTCTTTGGGGGTCTGATGTACATTAGTTCCTGTGAAGTCAAAATAATCTATGTAAAAAAACAAAACAAAAAAACCTGAGACATGTGTACATATTTGTGATGTGCAACTTACAGATGTGGTTACTGTATGCTGCTGGAGAGGAATTGCATGAACAGCACTGCCTCTTAACCCATATCAAAAGTGTGCATAGGGAATGACACTAGGGTGTGCACCCCAAAGCCGCATTGAATAGTGGGTGTGGTCAAATTGGTCTATTAGTGGGAGGGACTTAAAGGGGCGTGGTTAAAACATCTTCCTGTACCCATAAACTAGGCTTTTGGTCTTCTCTCCCCCCCAGTAGGGTTCATTCACACTGATGCTATATGGTTTACATGGTTACAGCACAGTGTACCTGCAGATTTCATGTGGGTTAGTTGACCTTTGCCATAGACTTCTATTATATTCTGAAGTTTTGGTGTACTTTATGAAAACAAAAACTTTCTGAAAGCGCATCAAGACCAAAGGATATAGAAGTCCATGGCATGGCATAGTACGGCTAACCTACACAAAAACAATGGGTACACTGTGCTGTTAGCACTTTGGAGAGGGGTAATCTTGAAGATCCATTACCAGCTCTTTCAATGCTGTGGTGGCATTCTCCTCAGCTTTTTCCAGCCTTAGGTTTATAAACTGCATTGCCAACTCATAGGTCCCTTCTTCCTCTTCTGTCACTCCTGGATATCTCTAAAGCATCCCAGGGGACCTGGGTAAGTAAAGTTCTCACTCAACCCTCAAAACTTATAGGAAATAACTTTATTACAATCTGTCCCAAGTGTCAGAGGTTTGTTCTTCTGCTGACAACCATCTGTCCCATAGATCCCAGGGCCTAGTGGGAACTAAGTTAAAGTCACACAAGTACAGGTACAGTACTTCTGTAGCATAATCAAGCTTCAAATGTAGTTGATCATATCCTTGATAGAGCTCTGTTTATTCTCTATTTATCAAAAACTGTAAAGCCGGCCTAAGATGGTTCGAATATCAGCCAGTTTAGCAGGAACCATATACGGGCAGGCTGAATGTACCTAAGTTGATTGATCGATTTTACATACGATTATTACTAGCGGCTATTATAGCTGCTAGCAATACTCATTGTGTTCTCCCGATGGGGACGGCTTCCCCTGCCCTCCTTTCCAGGAGAACAAAATGGCTCGGCAGGAGGGATTGCCCTGTTAACACTGTGTTGTTACTGGAATCGAGCACGGGTTACAGGAAAGACATTTACTTTGTCTATGGCTTGCCTAACACTTGGCATGCATTACCTTTTTTAAAGAATTCTGTGCTAAATAGGCCTGGTGCTCTTCCAATATTTGCTACAGCTGCTTAGAGGTCTAAACTCACTCAGCCCAGTCTGTCAAAGTTGTGTTGTTTTAATTTGATTTGGATGTGTAAGAAAAAGACATTCCTATTGGTACAACCAGAGAAAACAAGGGTAACAGCCCCAAGGTCCTTAGGTTTTCAATGCTAGCGTATTCAAATACTGGGGGAAGTCTGCCAAATCTGTTAAGACTCCATTTCTTTAAAAAAAAAAAAAAAACAACAATATCTCAAAAACTGACGCAAGGAAATATATTTAAAATATGTTATGTATTATAGTTTCAAACCTTACATCATCCTGCTACAACACCGTTTCTTCTAAGGAGGACAGCAAGATTCAATTTAAAGTTCTCAAACATTTCATAAGTCTTTAGCCTCGTACACATGACCGGTCTTCCCGACAGGAAAACTGCTAGGAGAGCATTTGGCTGGGGATCAAATCCCGACAAGAAAACTGCCCGGGAGAAATAGAGAGTCTGCTCTCTATTTTCCTGTTGGTATTCCCGGCAGTGTTTCCTGCCAAAAAAAAAACGGCTGTCTGTATGCTTACCTGTTCCATCGGAAACCCACGCATGCTCGATAAGAGTTTGACACATGCGCGATAGCATACAAGTTTAGTGTGGGGTGTAGCAAAATGGCGGCGACGGCATAGAATGTGTGACGACGGCCAAGGCCTGCGTCCTGCTATGTTGGAAGTCTCTGCACCCACCGACGATAGCCATGTGGCTGCGGAAGGTCGAGAGATTAGCTGCATGGAAGACCTGGTTTTGTCCAAACAAGATAGGAGCGAGCTCTACTCCCAGACCTGGCGACTTTGGACAATATTTAAATACTCAGAGGAGGGCCAGACCCTTAGGGGCGCTTGACTAACCAACCTATCAGAATCTCCGCCCCCTTTTTTACACACATCCTTCTCATTCTTGAATAACACGTTTCGATTTATTGGAACCCGCTTTCTGTGATGCACGACGAACTAGTCATGGTAGTCCAGCCCAAGTACACCCCCCCCTTTTTTCCCTCTCTTCTATACCACTTTCTCTCCTCTTCTCCTTTCTCGCCTGCTCATTGAGCGGATTCTCGCTAAATACTCTTCTTTTTCTTACTCACTCTAACTTTGAAAATGGAAAACGAGGAGGGCTGGGCCCACGGGCCCATAGTGTCTCGGTGAAGGCCGAAACACGCATGCAATAGGTAGGTCTGAGGGGTGGCCTGTGGAGGGGGCGAGTTGCCCACACTATGTTAATTACCGTCTCCGGCCGCAATTTGCAGGTCATGTTCCTATATACATATACTTCAAATGTCAACACCTGTTATATTGTACCTGTTGTACTGTTATTGATGTGGTCCATGTGGACCGGCCTTCTGTTGTGAATAAATAAACAATTAAAAAAAAAAAAACAATGTGTGACGAGCGCCGGCTCATTGTAGTCGATCACGTCACCGCTTTCTTGTCATGGCAGTTCTTTTGAATGGCCGTCTGTATGCACGGCAAGCTTGCCAGGAATCCCAGTCAGTAAAATCGTCGTTTTTTTCCTGACGGGATTCCCGGCCGTGTGTACAGGGCTTTTCTCTTGTATCAGGTATCTTTTTTTTTTTTTTTATCAAAAAGTTGTTTATTAAACATATACAAAAACAGCAACACTTTCCAATGCACAGGCGGATAATAAATCCAATTAAATGTACAGCATACATGTATAGACATTTGCCCTTCGTGCCCCCCCCCAACCAACATCCTCCATAATCCACCAGATACTATTCCATTCCCCCACGACTCAGTTCACATACCATCACGGCACCAATTATAATTCCTCCTATAGACATCGTAAAAGTCTGGTCCAGACAAGCTCTCTGGGGCTCAAACCCGGCGTATCCAGGCACATTGACCATATCCGCTCAAGTCTGCCCGGACACCCCCTATGCTGGTATATATATTTTTCCATAATTAGAGTGTTCCCCACATGGGTAATCCAGGAGGAGTGGGTGGGCGGAGAGGCAGACTTCCATCTCATTAAAAGTAGTTTCCTAGCTTGGAACAGCGCTTTAGAGATTGCCGCACAAGTCAGTTCCTTAGGAACCACGTCTTCCAGCACCCCCAGTAGACAGCACAGAGGGTCGACAGGAATCTTGGTCTGGAACACAGAGTTAATCGTCCCCACCACTCCATTCCAATACCTGTGTATCTTCAGGCAGCGCCACAGGAGATGTATAAGGTCCCCATCGTGCTGCTGACAGCGGCAGCACAGCGGGTCCGCCAGTCTACCCATCCTATGTAGTCTCACCGGAGTGTAGTGCACTCTTAATAGTATATATAATTGGGAAACTTTTTGCGCCATATTCAGAGAGCAAGGGTTAGGGACTGAAGAGCCTCCTCCCATTGGTCACCTGTAATCTGGCCGAGATCCCGCTCCCATGAAGAAAGTGCCTTACATGGGTACGCCCTCAAGTGTTCGGACAGTAACATTTGGTAGCATTGGGATATAATCCCTTTTGTCTCAGTGGTAGAGTGCAGCATGTGAAATACCGGAGTGGGCGACAATGTCCACTCCCCCGCTTCTGGGCAGCAATATAGTACAGCCAAGGGTTGGGGACCACCAACCCCTTCGCTATCCTTAGCAAACTGAAGCTGCTCCAGCCTGATCCTGGGGGCCTTACCATTCAGCAATCTCTGAAAAAGGCTGTTCACCACTGAATACTTTCAAGTGTATAACCACCTGGGAATTGTGTAGAAAATACAATAATTGGGGCATTAGAATCATTTTAAGGTTATTCCAAGTGTTGATTTTATCCCTAAAGCGGGACAGCAGGGGGTACACATTAAGTGAGCAATACTCTGAGAGTTTGGGTGATATTTGTACACCAAGGTATTTGAAACTGTTAACCACCGGGATGGGACAAGAGGCTGGGAGGACCACCTCCCGATCCTCATCTAACATCAGCAGGGCAGATTTGGACCAGTTAATGGTCAGGCCTGAGAAGTGACCAAACTGCGTTATGACGAACATAACCCCCGGCAGTGACAAGTTAGGGTCTTCCAAAAAGAGTAGCATGTCATCTGCGTACAGCATAATTTTCTCGTGAAGATTTCCATTTTTAGTAAATCAACCCCTATATGTCCAGACTTACCTTGTAGCAAATACTCTGCTAAGCTCATCCAACACATTGTTAAGTTTCACTTGCAACTCTTTGAGGATGTCACTAGTTTCTGGATCCAGCTAAAAGACAATTAATAAAACATATTGGGTGAAAATAGCTTTACTGACTATGCCACCATACAGCACTGGGTACATTTGATGCAAGCAGGACAATATTCTGTTCAAATCCTGAGCATTCCAAAGAAAAAAGTGGTGACTACTGTATATGTATTGGTAAATAAAAGTTTTTCCCCTTTCCTGTTTTGTGTCCTACTGACTATGGGATAATGCAGCAATGAATGTATTTGGTACTTTTTTATAATACCGACTGAATTATCTTTGTATTCAGTTTTTATATAATACTACCTGAGATTTCTTTTAGGTTCCATTAATAATTTATGAGACAATGCTTGTCTACTAATACATATTTTGTGTTTGCTGTCATTGTAAACTGATGTCAGTGCCCATGTGCATCTTTGTTTTTATTTCGGTTTTATGAATTGTTCCATTCCGCCAACGGCCCTGGTGGTGCACGAGACTCAGAGAGGGTAGGAACTTGCATAACAATTGGAATGGAGCCAAAAGACCCCTAAAGTGTGCAAACCATATTGATAGAGAATAATTTACAAGATTGTTGAAGTTTAATATTCCATCTGCTTAAATGATTAACCAAACAAGAAAAAAACAAGACTTTACTGGTACCAGAAAGAGACTGTCAGACATTGTTATACATTTTTTTTGTATTACAAAATGTTATTTAAAAACATTATAAAACATGAAAGAGTGCTTTGATTTGATGATTCAAGCCATACAGTCAAATACATTAGTAGATCTTTGCTATATGCTCCAAGAGGTCTGTTTCGCATCTAAATGCTTCCTCAGAATATTGATCTATCCAAAAGAAAAAATGTTTAACACAGGGATTCATAATTTATGTACACATGCTGCGCCCGTCAAATCAACTCACATGTCACCCAGAGAGTAAGCACAAGGATGACCATACTCGGATCTGTGCCAAACAAATGGCCAAAATAAAAAAACAAAGAGACCTCTTGGAGCATATAGCAAAGCATTTGATGGTATGGCTTGTATTATCCAATCAGAGCACTCTTACATGTTTTTATAATGTTTTTTATAAAAAAAATTGGAATAAATACTTATTTTTATAACAATGCCTGACCATGTCTTTATGGTACCAGTAAAGTCTGTTAGTTTTTTCTCTTGTTTGAGCAATCATTTAAGCAGATGGAATGTCAAACTTTAACAGTCTAGTAAAGTATTCTCTATCAAAATGGTTTGCACACTATTTTTTTCTTGTTTGGTTATGATATATATGGATGAGGTACTCCAAATATACCCTTTTTTTCATTTTCAATGCTTAAATTATTAATTTTAAATTAATGAGAACAGTATGTATCAATTAGTTAAGACAAATACTAAACAGATCTGGTTAATTGTTTGTCCAGCGCCGAGGAGACCTGAGCACTTTTTTCTAAACAAACACATTCTCCTTCTGGACTACAACACTAGGCTGAAGTTGGTTTTTCCAGTCTTAGACCCGGTTCACACAGGGGGCGGCACAACTTTGGAGGCGTCTCGGCAAGGTGATCTCAAGACGACTTCAGAGGCGACTTGCAAAATTACTTCTGTATTGAAGTCAATGCAAGTAGCCCTGAGTCGCCCCCAAAGTTGTACAAGAACCTTTTCTAAGTCGGAGCGGAGCGCGACTTGTCAGGCGGCTGAGTTGCCTGACGAGTCGCCCCTGAGTGAACCGGCTTTTAATGTTATTCTTAGTACTTATAGTTGCCACTCAGACCATATTATTGCCTGGATACAGAGGTTTATATTAACTGCAGATAAGATGCATAAATGACACCAGAGAGTGTCTAGTATACCGTACTTACTTCTTTACCACCCATCGCTTCAAACATTTTCTCCAGCTGGACCCGGAGCTGCTGGATGTTATTCATTAAGATACATGGCTGTAGAGACACAAAGTATTAAAGGAATAGCTTTGACAATTTGGAGTCAAAAACAATTTTTCAGCATGTTTGGACATCATGTCTCACTTTATACAGCTTTTTTAAGCAAATGCTTTTTTTTTTGCTTGTTTGTACAAAATCTGGAAATCCTGCCAGTAACAGCACCTGTTTCAGTCTGAGCCACTGTATCACAATTAGCATCAGCCTTGTCAGCCTGCCGTGGGATCTCCTTTGTTTGGCTGCTGGGATGCCTATCAGGTCTATTAGATTGGCAGCTCATTGGCTTGCTGAAGGAGTACACACCGCAATGGTGCCCTGAATTGCAAAGCAGTGGTCAGTGTTGTTAGCTTAACAGGATTCGGTGTTGCTGCTGGCAGGACCTCCATGTAAGAAACTTTTCAACGGTTTCACAAAAAACTATTTGCGTTAAAGCACTGTACGCATTGAGGCATTATGCCAAAAATACTGATTTTTTTTTTAGGTTTAATACTGTATATACTTTTAAAACATTGCAGAATGCAGATGCAAAATGTGGAAAATGGATTGATTTGTTATTTTTATACACAATGTAATTAATGTTTTCAGGGAGTTAGTCTGAAGGGCAGTTTACAAATACAATAAAAATATAAATTCCGGACATAACTATATTTGAGATAACGTTGTGGCTGTGGGGAATGTTATTTTCATTCTTGTATCCAGTAATTCCACTGATGGACATTTTCTCCTCATTCTATGCCCAACTTGTAAAGCAATGGCCTGTGATATACAGTAAATATTAATATAATATCAGTTAGTCAAAGGTGTCAAAATTATTGTAAGATAGTTTTAGTTGCAGTGGCTTCCACTTAACTATTAGAAGGGAAGGCAAACAATCCTAGATTTGTATCACATTACCACTTTTTCCTCTTTCTTCCCTTGAGAGCAGTGTGAAGCAAAGTCTTTGGAGATGATCTCTGCATACTGGAGTAGGACATTACTGATTGTCTAGAGCAAGACAGAAGAAGGAAGAAGAAGCACAGACAATTATGAGATTAAAAATAGCAATATAAAGAATAAAGGACACATGCCATTTGCTGTTTCAAGAGAAACTACAAACAAAAATGTCATAAACATTCCATAAAATTAAGAAAAGACCTTTAAAAGCAGTTTTCCATTTTGTTTCTGGAAACAATTCTGGACCATAATCAAAACATGAGCCTTTTTTCTTATACCTTGGCAAATCTGCGCATATAATGTCCCACTATTTGAGGGTCGGGGCATTCCAGCTTCTTAATTATCTCAAAGCTCTGGTTAAGCTGTGAGAAAACATCCACTACAGAACAGGAAAACAGTGCATGCTCTGAGGTTTGCTGGAACTGCAAGAGAAAAATATAAAAAGACCATGTTAATAATTAACAAACAAAGTCATCTAAGTTAATGGCAGGAGAAGCAAACTGATACCCGCACCCTCCACTTACATTCTTCCCCTAATCACCTCTTCTTCCCTGCTATAAATTAACCTCCATACTAGACGTGTAAATCTCCCATTTTAGAATTCCATACATGCGTTATATGCTGGAGAATATTGAATGATATATCGGTGGAGCTGGAATCGTTTGGACATTGTTCCTGAATTCCTTGGTGGTGCGATCATCACTGGGGAAGGAAGCTTTTTTGTAGCTGAGCTGACAGAAGAGGATATCGCAGGTGATTACTTTGATAACCAGCGTGTTAGACCCATTTAACTTGGGATCCATTCTGTCTGGTAAGAGGCTATTATAATCTTTCCCTCTCTTATGTAAGAAAATACAGCGCTGAACATCACAGATATCCATGCTTGGCACTGAACACACACAGACATTTATTTATCTATTCACATATGATTTTTATTATTAATGTGGACTTTATTATTGGTTTCTTTATCATCTCACTTTACCTTTTATCACTATTTTATATATTTATGGTTGTGCACTTTAATTTTGTAAACATATAGCATAATTAAGTATTTAGATTTTTGCAGCACCAATTAACTAATACAATTTTACTTAATTTATACAGAGAATCTAAATCAATTATTTTTTCCACATTTAAAAAGGTAAGAGCAAAATATTAAAACGTATATACTTACTGACACTTCCCTGATGCTCCTGTTGCTGCTTTTATCTACTACACCATCACTTAGTAATTAAAGTAGCAGCGCAAGAAATTTGCAGTCAATCACAGAAGCAACTTCACTTGCAAAGTGAGCCGCCTAGTTGCCATTAGTCAATCAATCCCAGTATTTCGAAAGTTTGTTTTCAAGTATGAAACCTTCACTAAATCTGGAAACGCAGGAAAGGCAGTGGGGTTGATTTACTAAAGGCAAATAGACTGTTCATTTTACAAAGAAAGTTGTACTTTGCAAGGAAGTTATCCTTAGGCATCGTACACACAACCGGTTTTCCAGGCGGTCAAAAGGCCGCTGGGAAAATCAAGGGGAAAACTGAGAACCTGCTTGGTTGCTTTTCCACATGTACACGCGGCCCGTTATCCCGACAGGAAAACTGCCATGACAGCTTTGGTCGGGAAAACCGGCCGTGTGTATGCTCCACTGCAGTGCTTCCCATAGGAAAACTGCCAAGCAAAAAAACGCTGAGAATCACAGCGGTAAAAAAGAGCACAAGTCTAATTTTTTTGCGGGCAGTTTTCGGGTCTGGAAAACTGCTATGGAGCATACACACGCCCGGTTTTCTCGATCAAAAGCAAACATGGCAGTTTTCCCGTAGGACCGTTTCAGCAGACATCTCCGCTCGTGTGTATGGGCTAGCGGACAGATTTCTCCACCCGACAGATTTCAAAGCATGCTTTGAAATCCATCCGGTGGAATCTGTCCGCCCGACATGTCTGCTGGTTAGTACACTTACCAGCAGACATGTCGTCCCGCGCCGCCGCCGAATGGATTCGGCGCATGCGCGGAAGTGTTTAACTTCCTGGTGCGGTGACGTGGCGGCGTCAACGTCACCGCCGCGTCACCGCCACGTCACCGCGCCGTCCGGCGGCGGGGAATTTGATCCGATGGTGTGTACACGCCATCGGATCAAACTCCCGATCGGACATATCCAATGGAAATGGTCCGCGGACCGTTTTCTTCGGATATGTCCGATCGTGTGTACGAGGCCTCAGAGTTTACTGAATTCGGTTAAGCTCTGCTGACTTCAATCAACCAATCCTGTGCAAGCAAAAATGTTTATTGTTTTTTTTTAAATATGATTGGATATTGGGTGAAATTGCACCACATTGATTAAGCTCTGGGAAAAATGTCCTTGCGCAGTACAACATTCTCTTGCAAAGGGACAAGCCTATTTGCCTTTAGTAAATGAACCCCAGTGTTACCAACCTCATATGTTGGATTAGCTGCTCTTCTGTCAGGAGTTTGACAGCTCTGAACCAGCACTTTTGGGTACATTAATTGCACAACAGACATTGCCGATCTGTTCTGCTCTTCATCCTGACACGAGGTGTAGCACAGTCTGGGAATGAAGGTGGGTGGATGTCACCTACACAATACTAGAAGTGATCACTTTTTCTGAATAGCCAGGAGTCAGCTGAAAAATGCCAACGCGGAAATCACATCCGCTACTGCAACTGTGAGCTTGTTTTAACCACTTGAAGTCCAGACCAAATTTTACAGTCTGCTGACAGCAAGAGGTTAAAGTGCATTTGAAGCATCAGAGCTGAGTGCAGGATTAATGTTCAAGAGGATATGAGGCATGTGTTTAAACAAATGGCAGATCAGAGAATTAAAATAGATAATCCAGATGGATAACAGAGCTAGAATCAGCAATTTTTATGTTATAGGTTTTTCAAAGGGAGCACAGTGTTTGAATCCACTATCCTTTCTTTAAAAATAGCTGAAAAGACTTTGGGTAAACAAACCTCATTGCATTCTTGTGATCAAGAGACAAAGGTTTCCCACAAAAAAAAAAAAAACTCCCCTAGCCAAATTAGTTTTTTATTAGCATGAAATAACCTAGACAGGTTGGCAACTCGGTTCATACGAAAAAAACAAGAAATTGTAAAAGCAGTAGCCAGCTTTGTTATGCACAAACACCTGGTATGGATGGGTTCCCAGTGGGTGGTATCATTTATTTAGGGATCACTTCGCTCCTGAGGGAATTCTTTTGCAATTTATGAAAAGAGAAGAGGGAACATAATGGCTCTATAGACTTGTACTTTAAAGGCTAATTCTATCTATTACACCATGTTACACTCATATATAGGGTGTAACATGTAATAAATGGATAAATTCTCAATGACAGATAACAAAATATCTTTGATATCTTTTAAATGATTACTGAGGTTCCTATGGACCTGTTTATAACACTTAAGTATTGAGATATCTGCCTTTCTATATGTGTACATTGGTGTATTTGTGTGTTAAATAAAAAAAAATGCCACAATTAATGCTGCAAAGTCACATGTGCATGCATTAAAGGGGTTGTAAACCTTCCTGTTTTTTCACCTTAATGCACTCTATGCATTGGGGTGAAAAAACATCAGATAATTACCGGCCCCCCAGCCCCCTGGTTTACATACCTGAGCCCAGGAAAGTCCCGCGTTGAGAACACGCTGGAACTCGGCCCGGTCTTCTCGGCTCTTCATTGGATAGATTGATAGCAGTGCAGCCATTGGCTCGCGCTGCTGTCAATCAAATCCAATGATACGGGTGCTGGGGGTTGGGGCCGAGTCCAGCATTCGTGTCTATGGATGCAAATTCTGGACTCGGGACCATGCCTGCAAGGTAACCCTCTTGGGAAAGCGCTTCACAGAGGGGATTGTCTGATGCAGGGAGGAGACAAGACAGCGACCAAGGGACCCCAGAAGATGTGAATCGGGGCCACTCTGTGCAAAACTAGCTGCATAGCGGTGGTAAGTATGACATGTTTGTTATTTAAAAAAATCGAACCTTTAGTATTACTTTAAGAAACAAGATTATAAGAATTGTAACCAGGGTTGTAAAACAAAAGATAATATCATGTGTAAGCGATATTTTCTATTTCTAACTGTTAAAAAATTAGTTAAAGTTTTGGTTAACTGACCCCATCTTTTTTGTCTCTCTCCAGGGCTCCATGAAGAAAATCCCGGGAAACCTCTTCATTTTCATCTAACCACTGGATAACAAAAGGTTCAAACCAACTGTAAAAAAAAAAAAAAGGAAAAATGGGTGTCAATTTTTTTTTACTAAATAAATTATTTTGATGCAATCATGTAACATTTCAACATTGTATGATATAAAAAATAAATATCTTAGGTATTAGTATTACATATACAGTGTTGTAGTTTAACCATTTCAAACCACACTGTAAACATTAGAGCAATAAAAACATTGTCAGAGGTTCTATCCCCTTTTCACGCTACTAAAAATGTATCCTTGCTTTTGCCTCTGTTGAAGAAATTTCCCATCATCATTCCTATTTTGACAGGATGGATAGTATGGATTGGCTAACATACTAATAACAAGCCATCAGAATTACATGTGTGTTTCTATTTAAAAATATCTGATAGCATCATGCCACTTAAAAAAAAAAGTGATAGGGGGCGCTGTAAACCTAAATTGTGTACCTGTTTGTAAATAACCATATTACATTGAATAAAGTTACAAAAAAAGGTGCTGCGTGAGGTATGCAGTGCCTACCAAAAACAATACTCGGCAGTGAAATAATGTATAAATAGTATAAAGTGCAACAAATCGTATGGCAAATGTGACCACAAACTTATTTAAACAATTTTAACAAAAGCCTTAATAAAAGTCCATATTAGCAAACAAAGGTGACTCAGATCTTAAAGGGGTGTTCCAGCCCTTTTTAATGTTTATTAAAAGTCAGCAGCTACAAAAAGTGTAGCTACTGGCTTTTAATAAACAGACACTTACCTTGTCCATGGTTCCAGCGACGCGCCGGCCGGGGAGGGGGGACAGGAGACCGCCTGGGACCTGTCAGTGTCCCAGGTGATCGCCTACAGGGAGGGGCCGAAGTAAGGCGATTAAGCTTAATCGCCTAACCAGCCCCTCGGCGGAATTAGGAAGTGGGACAGGAAGTCCCACTCCTCCTGAAGCCCCCACTCCCCCCTCAAAAAAATTACATGCCAAATGTGGCATGTAAGGGGGTGAGGAGTGGGTTAAGCGGAAGTTAAATTTTTGGGTGGAACTCCGCTTTAAAAGCAGAAATACAAATAAATCCTTCATCATGAAGTTGAAACACCCTCAAAAGTGCTCTGATATGAACTGCTTATCAGATGAATATTAATTTAAAAAGAATGTCTATTGCGCTGTAGGGAAATCCTGATAGGAACCCTTGGTTAATTAGATGGGATCTCTGTTGTGTGTCCTCCTTTCCTCCAAATTATATTTGTATGGATACCTCACGCAGCACATTTTTTTTGCACATGTCACTTTATTCTATGTAACATGGTTATTTACTAACAGGTACACAATTTAGGTTTACAGTGTCCACTTATTTTTCTATTTGCACAGTGCCTTTGACATTGCTAAGTGGGGGGCAGTTACTAAAATCAATGTTAATAAATAACATTTGACGCAAGGTTTCCATCCTTTAAACATGCCACTTACGCTGGATATTCAGGCACTTTGTTCTTAAATGCTGGAAGCTCTGTCACATATTCATTGTACAGCCACTTGACTTTAAAGTGTAAATTCATGTAGTCCGCGCTCTTACATAGACGGTGCTTATCATGTTCTATAAAATAAATTTAAAAAAGCATATTGTGTAAACAATGAGCGGATGTTGAAAATTAAATATGCTAGCAGTTTTCCAGTCCACATATATCTTATGGTTTATTAAAGTAAAGATTTCTGAAAGAGTAAGTACATCCCATGAAAATTGATTACTTTTTTAACATATTTGTACTTTGGAGACATTAGATCTTCAATCAAACTGCACATACAAATAAGGTAAAATACTTTAACAAACAAATAAAATTGTCAAGGTGTATTCTTTCTCATATAATCTAAATTAATTAAATTAAGGATTTATCACATGGAAAAAGTAAACCCCTATATTTACCTACTATTAAAATCCACAAAATGAGAATCAGGTGTTTCAAAGAGTGGTAAGAAACAGGTGCAACCAATCATATTTAAACCTCAGATATCACTTCCAGACCAGAAATGTACCAGTACATCATAGTACCGCGGGTGGTTGTACCAAGATGATGCCTGCCAGCCATGGTAACCCAGAAGCGGTGACCTGGTTTACCCGGATGTCCACAGCCTTTTCTAAAAAATCAAAAGCTCTTAAAAACACAGATCCTGGTATTTTGAGTGCTTTTAAAGGCAGAGATTTGGGGTCTTATACCCCTGATCTCTCCATAAAGAGTACCTGTCACATGCCTATTGCCCCCTTCTCCCCATGCTCAAAGGCGAATTACCACTTCGGTCCTGCATTCACCCAAACATCGATCGTTTCACACATATGAGGTATCACCGCAAACATTAGATTATGCATGGTAATTCTAGTACTAGACCTCCTCTGTAAATCTAAATTGGTAAACTGTAAAAGCTTTTAAAGTGTCTCCTATTGATAGTAAAATGTATGTCATTTGTCGCCGTTGCATGGGCGTGAACAATTTTAAAGCATGACATGTTTGGAATGTATTTACTCAGCATAACATCATCTTTTATAGTTTACCCAAAAATTGGGCTTTGTATTGTGTTTTTTTGCATTAAAAAAAGTGTATTTTTTGGCAAAAAATTGTGGTTGAAAAACCGCTGCACAAATACGTGTGACATACAGAGCTTTTTTTCTCAGAAAATAGGTACAGGAACTCAACCACGACCCGTTCAGATTTCACAAACAGTAGAAGGGTCTTAAAGGGGCATTAAATACCAGAATTGCATTACATACAGAGTGCAGAGTTCAGGGGGTTACAAAGCTGTCACTTGTAAACACAGAAACCCGACTTCTGTGTTTACAAGTGATTGTGGTGAGCAGGCACCAAAGGGTCTGAGCCAAAGGTGGTGGAACTGAGTTCCCCCAAGTTCCCCCAGAAAAAAAGCCCTGGTGACATAGAAAATGATTTCTCTAGGGTCTCTGCTTTAAAAACAATTAATAATGTTAGGGGGTTCTAAGTAATTTTCTAGCAAAAAATACAGATTGTTACATGTAAACAAAAAGTACCAGAAAAGCCCAAGCTGGAAGAGGATATCTATCTAGGGTCTGGTGTTTCTATTGATGTGTAGAAAGATTAAAAAGCTAAGAGGACTTTTCATAAAGCAGTCTTTTTAAAACCCATGGGTTTTGTGCGAGTCACCATAGGCATGGGCGTCCACTGAAATTTTTTCAGGGGGGGGCGCGCTTCGGCAGCGCCAATACACAGTCACATTTTACTCTTTTTTCGACCGCTAGCGGGGGTTAGAAGCGACCCACCCATGTTAAAATGTAAAAAACACCCCACTGTGCCCCCTGCATCTTTTATTATCTCTTTGTCACTACCGTGTACCCCCTCTGCACCTCTGGACCCCTTTCCATTACACAGCACCCTGCACCCCTTTACATTACACAGCACCCTGCATCACTGGACCCCTTTACATTACACAGCACCCTGCACCCCTTTACATTACACAGCACCCTGCATCACTGGACCCCTTTACATTACACAGCACCCCACACCTCTGGCCCCCTTTACATTACACAGCACCCTGCACCCCTTTACATTACACAGCACCCTGCACCCCTTTACATTACACAGCACCCTGCATCACTGGACCCCTTTACATTACACAGCACCCTACACCTCTGGCCCTCTTTACAATACACAGCACCTTGCACCTCTGGACCCCTTTACATTACAGAGCACCCTGCACCTCTGGGCCCCTTTACATTACACAGCACCCTGCATCTCTGGGCCCCTTTACATTACACAGCACTCTGCATCTCTGGGTCCCTTTACATTACACAGCACTCTGCATCTCTGGGCCCCTTTACATTACACAGCACTCTGCACATTTGGCCCCCTTTACATTACACAGCACTCTGCATCTCTGGGCCCCTTTACATTACACAGCACTCTGCATCTCTGGGTCCCTTTACATTACACAGCACTCTGCATCTCTGGGCCCCTTTACATTACACAGCACCCTGCACATTTGGCCCCCTTTACATTACACAGCACCCTGCACCTCTGGACTGAAACACTACACTATATTGACAGTATATTTATTTCAGGTCTAAAAGAGTAACCTTTTGGAATGACGGACAAATGGATTTGATTCCAGAAATGTGACAGGCACTCTAAATAAGGGACAACTAGAAACTATGCTGTAGGCTACAACTCTGTAGTCTACGGACACATTGGCTAAAGCTGGGTACACACTAGGGTTGCACAGATACCTGTTTTGTACCAACACTACTTGTTCTCGAGTACTCGCTGATACCAGTTGCCAATACCTTTGTGGTGCGATTTGAGCTCATACAAAATGAATGGGCTTAAATCGCACTGTAAAGAATCACATGTGGTGCGATTCCTATCTGAATCACATGCTCTTTCTTACACCACTACTGTGTGAACCTGGGCTTGTCATAATGACTTCAGCCTCGTTTCACACAGGAGTGGTGTAGGAAACCACATCTGATTCAGACAGGAAATCGCACTACATTCCTGTTTACAGTGCGATTTAAGAATACTAATTTTGTATGAGCTCAAATCGCACCGCAAAGGTATTGGCAACTGGTATCGGCGAGTACTTGAGCACAAGTATTGTTGGTACAAAACAGATATTTGTGCAACCCTAGTGTGTACCCAGCTTTAGACAATGTGTCAGGGTGTTTAATGGACTCAAAGACAAAGTTCCTGGGCAAACAAATATGCATAGGTGAGAATAAAGATAACAGGGAAAACATTTGTCACTGTTAGTACTTATGCACAAGAACACTATAATGTAGGTATAGCATACACTATACAATCTGATTGTACAATCTCCTTTAGATTTACAAAAATGTAATGTATGGACAACCTAAACAATTCATTTAAATAGTATCCAATCAGATGGGCCTTTGTACTACATAGTTGGTGTTAGATCCAAAAGATATTGTACAATCAGATTGTATAATGTATGATAAGCTGGAGGCTGGCCATAGATGGATCGTTTTTATTTTTGTCTGAAAAATGTAATGGATCCCCCCAATCCACACAACTAAGGTGAATGAGGGAATCCCTTGTGCTGAGACAGCGATGTCGGAGCTGCAAATCTAAGGGAACATTCCTGCGGGTTGGAGAGAAATTGATCATTAAATTGATGTCTCTTTAGCAAGAATGACTACAGAAGGATTGAAACGTGTCCAGTCCTTGCTGGAGCCGTTACATTTACATCCATCTTTTGCCAAGTTTAGTCACTCCTGTTTTCTTATGCCTCTTTGGGGCCCATTCACATTTGGTGCAGACATGTGTGTCCTCTCTTATCAGCACAGGGATGTATGGGCATTGTGTGCCATCTCTGTGCCAGCGTCCCATTCACTTCTATTGGGACCCGCACCTGCATGTCATATTAGGATACAGAGGCTGTGTCCATGCAGCCTCACGTCCCAGTAGATATAAATGGGGTGCTGACAAGGGAATGTGCACAACACCTATGTACCCCCCTGCTGATAAATGACAGCCCTGCATGGGAGATGCATGTTTGCACCCCTTGTGAATGGGCCCTTACTAAAAATAGAATCTGAAATAACAATTGTCTTGTCTTTACAATTAGCAGTGATATGAAGCCTGAAAGTGTGTTACTGTTACCTGTTGGCTGAGTAGAGGCAGGTTCAGCAGCACAGACAGGAGAGAAGATCACTTAGTTTTGCTGTGCAGGTAGAGAGAGGAGGGTGTCCGAGAGAAGGACACAGGAGAGGAGGGAGGGGGGGGGGGTCACTATACAGAGCGGGAATAGATTGCCTAAAGCAGGGAGAGATAACAGGAGACTGGGGGAGGGGGGGGGCCGAGGTGGTGATCTCCCACAGACATCGGGACACTGAAAGTGAAAGCAGGAGTGATAGAGATGACTGGAGAGGGGGGAGAGAAGCTGATCTCCAGAAGAGAGAAAGTTGTGTACATGCAGTCTGAATCAGGAAAGCTGACACCTTCCCAACCTCATGTGCCCCACCCCCTAGTTTGGTTTGTGTGATAGGTGGAACACTAGAAGACTATCAGACGAGCTGAACTAGGGGGGCTCTGTGACATACAATACAAGTGCTGGAGGACAGAGGGAGGAGAGCACTGCAGTGCACAGCTTAAAGCAGCCCCAGGGCCAGTCCAGCCCTGCTCCTGGTGATTCCAGGGGGGGGCGAGCACCCTCCCTTGCCCTATGGAGCGGACGCCCATGACCATAGGGGCATTTTTGGTTTGTGCCCTTATTTTTTTATTTTTTATTTTTAAGGAGAGCTTATCCTTTAACTAAAGTGCAATAACAAACACTTGTTAGGACATTCTAAATCTTGTAATTGGATTTAATCACAAATGGCACTCGGTCAGCGTGAGAACGGCGAGGGAGGTGTATTTTTCAATGTGAGTCATCTGCCTGTCTATTGCTATTGCAATGGAATTTTACCTATAGTTTTACTTCTCTAGTTTAGATTAGAAAATAAAAAACTAACCCTTTTTTTGGTGGCACAGGTAAAGGTAACACCAATATTTCTTCATTTTTTTATGAATCGGCCCTGGAGCCTTCAGTGATGCTACCAACATTTCTTAAGCTTTATCAGTTTTAGACTCAGTGAATTGAGCTCATATACTCACCTTCCATGGCATATTTCATGTCCTGAGCAAACAGACTCCACATGACTTCAGCACTAATCTTTCCAACATTTAATTCCTGGGGGAATCTGAAAATTTATAAGGAAAGGACAGCATAGAGTATAATTTGAAAAAGTACATATAAAATTAGGAGTAGAAATGAAAGAAATCTCTATGGAAGAGCTAGAACTGCCAAATGTCAAAAATATCTATGTACGTTATCAACATAGATGTCTTTATTATGCTAAGAGTGGATGTACCCAAACAGTGGATGTACCCAAGTACACCTAATATATTTCAGCCTAATGAGCAAACAACCACCACTTTCCATCATGAAGAACATACAGTATGTATGGATTTTACTGGGTTCTCATCGACAACGTGCACCATAGTCCATGCTATAGAACAAAATAACATTCCACATCATACAATCCCATATATCCTTTCAATAGCATAATCACAGCACTATTTCACTAATCAAATAATTAGTAGCAAATAACAAAAACAGGGAATCTTTAAAACTCACTGGTTTAGACATGGTGTGTATGAATTCTTATCCTCTTCGATGATAGACACTATCAATGTAATTAGTTTGGACCAAAAATCCAAATTCTTGATACTTGGCCCCTGTTCTTCTGGGGGCACCTCACCCTTTTTAGTCTATAAGAGAGAAAGAAGGTAACAGCTAACAATGTACCTTTTAGTAAGGGTTCTTCAGACATACATTTCACAGTTAATGGTTAATGGACCTTGGGTGTACCGGTTGGGGAGCACAGACAGTGGCCATTGTCTAAATTCATCAAATAGGGTTTGCACACTTTATTGATAGATATTGTTACAAATTATTTAGATTAAGGGGCATATTTATTAAGTAGTGAATGTAACGTAATCATTCCCTGAAATTAAAAACGCATGCAGCTGCTATATCCACCTGCTCAATGTCACATTTGCTGCTTTTAAAATGACTAAATTGTGTAGATTAAATTAAAATGACTAAAATGTGTAGATTAAAGAAACATCATTTGATCAGCAAGATATCAGCTAACGCATTGAAAATTAAAACATAGTAAATTTCCCCATCAAAATACAAAATACTGTAGATTTGTATTTTAATAATCAAATGAATCACAGTGTTTTAATTTTTGTATGCTCAATAAAACTGTGAGAAATAAGGCCCTCTGTATATAGTTTGAATATAATGAGCAATACCCAGACAAGGTATTTCTGTAAGTATTTTTATTATTTTTTGAATATTACTTAAATTTTCGTTTATTATTTCAAAACAAGCGTAGTGATATACATATAAAGGGTCATCCCTCTGGCCGTAAAGTCATTACAACATACAAGTAAAAAAAAAGAAAAAGAAGGAAAAGAAATACCCACATAGTACAAAATCAAATCATTTAAACAAAGATAAAGGGGAAATGTTTCCCAAAACATATCGTATCACTTCTCTCTCAAACTACGATTCGTCCTCCATAGTTCTAATTGCCTTTCAAATCTGTGGGTGCCTTCCCCTTTGCTACATCAGGCCAGTGAACCCCTCCTCCACCTGGGGATCCACGTGTCCCCTGCAGGGAGGGGCAGTTGAACCACCCCTTGTGATATCACTCTCTGCATTGTCATTCCAAGCCATCCCCCCTTCAAACAAACCAACCCAAGGATATAACCCCCCCCCCAACAACAAAAAAAAAAAAAAATAATAAAAAAGAAAAAAAAAAGAAAAAGGGGAAATATTTTTTGGATATTAGATAAACCTGTATCTGTAGTCACTAGACCAGTGGTTCTCAACTCCTGTCCTCAAAACCCACTAAAAGGCCAGATTTTAAGTATTACCTTGGGGAGATGCAGACTAGAATACTGCATTCACTGAGCAACAAATGATAATGATCGCTATCTTGCATAACAGACCTCTTAGTGGGTGCTGAGGACAGAAGTTGAGAACCACTGCACTAGACTCTATTATCAGCATTTACAAGAAAAGCTGTGCGTAGATGGTTTTATTTAGTTTTTTTCGTTCAGCCAGATTTGGAGGTGTATGTTGAAATATTTTTAAACACACAGGCATTCAACAATGAAGTAGTAACTGCACGTAAACAATTACCGGGTCACTTTGATATTCTCGGCTGTAGAGTTCATGACAGTTGTTAAAGATGTATTCATAAGTAGAGTTGAGACAAGCCTTCACACAGTCTTTCACTACCTGGCTTGCCCTGGGAGGACTCTGTAACTCTTGCACCTGAAAAATGTAGATAAACATTTCAAAGACTTTATAAATCATAAAAATATATATATATATATATATATATATATATATATATATATATATGTAAATCTCACACACTGTAACGGTATCTGTACTGTAAACTGTATAACTAAATACCACTTCCTAGTCTATTTATAATGTTTTTCTATTTTACACAAGATTCTCACAACTTTACCCAGGATTCACACTTTTTTTTTTTTTAAGTTACAAATGTGCAAGCCTTGGGTGACAGCAGTGTGAATCTTGTGTGAAAACATTTATAAATAGACCAGTATGTTTGATAAATCACAAAAACGAATTAAAAAGAATAAAATACCATCATTTCTCTTTGTAGACTTTTCTATTCTACACAAATACACCCAAACAACTGTAATGTCCTTTCTTAATGTTGACAATAGTGGAATATAACTGAGAACTGAGAAGGGAATATATAACACTACCTGCACATGGACCTTCATGGCAAGATCACCAGATATTATTTAATGAAAGCTGCAGATTTAATCAAACTGAAAATTAAGTTTGATATTACTTTAACACCTTAACCACTTGAGTACCAGTTTGTAATACCCCTTAAAATGGAGTTCCATCCATTTTTGAGAGGTGGTCTTAAACTAAAGGCCACCTCTCAAAACCTCCTTTATGGATATTACATTTTTTTTCTTTTTCTTACTTACCTTTTTCGAAGTACCGAGTGTACTTCTGATCCAGCCGGGCCGCGGCCCATTAAATTTCGTCCTCTTCTGTGGCGTGGTCCCCTGCTGTCTTCTGGGACCTGTGTGTGTCCCAGAAGACACGCTGGCCATTCACAAAGCGATGCACGTCTTGCGCAGAAGGAAACTAGCTGCTGACTTTGGGTGGAACACTGCTTTAATTACCATGTCAATTTTCAGTGCAGTGATAGTTTTACCAACAAGTACTCAGACATGCAACGTTGTATCCAAATTAGTTTTAAATACATTTTTTTTAGACAGATAGAGCTTTCTTTTGACAGCTTTATTTAATAACTGCTATTTTTTTAATTTACTATAAAAAGGAAAAAAGACTGAATATGTTGAAAAAAAACTTTCTGTTAAAATAGCAGAATAGTATGAAAACCTCTGAAATTATCTCTCTTGGAAAGCACCCCAAGGTGATTCAATTTTTTGGCACAATTTTTTGGAAATTAAGAAATATGCCAATACTGAGGGGGTAAAACACAAGGGGTGAATTTACTAAAGGCAGATTTACTGTGCACTACAAGTGCACTTGCTCCAGAAATTAGGTAACGCTTTACTTTGCAAAAATACTCATGCAAAGAAACATTTAAAATGATTGTGTTCACCTTCATTCTGAAAAATGTAATACTGGTTAGTAGATCAACAGTGGATTTTAAATCTTGAAGTCGTTCTGGGCTGCTAGCAGGAAAGTTGTTCTACAAACCAAGCAAAAAAAAAAAAAAACAGAGAAAGAACAAGGTTAAAGCATGTACTAACGATTTGTATATAATATATATAATAATAGGATAGAATAGATCCTTGCAATCCCTATTCACTGTCTGCTTATTCTTCAATGTGCCCTAATCATGTTTACATGCTTGATGTAAAACGTGTTTTTTGACATTCAGTATATCTTTGCTACATCTACGGGATATTAACCTGTGCATGGCCAACACAGTTTTCTTGTTAAACAGTGCAGCCAGCTTCTTACTTCACTTGTAAAATGACAATGACCAGTATTTACTATGCTTAAAATCTGTCATTAAATGAATGGGAAATGGTTATGAGAAATTACTCATCACCACAACGAGGGCATCCACCACCCAGAAGAGAAAATTTAATACGCTTACTATAAGGCAGCTTTAACCAAGCATGTAGTAATGATGGTCGGGATGGTAGTCACAGGAATGATATCCAAGTGTAGACCGCAAGGTTCTCCACACCAGCCAGGCCACTTGTCAAATTATAAATTCCGACATTCATAAAAAAACAAAAGACCTTCACATAGGGTAAAACTATTTGGTCACGGATTTTATTAAAAGGTAGAAAACGTACATAGATACCGGAATATGGGCATCAATAAAAACATCTCCTTGTAGTGACCACATTGGAAGAAGAAAAAAGGGGTGCAATGACATAGAGCAGACTCATCAGACCCATGTCATTGCACTCCTTTTTTCTTCTTCCAATGTGATCACTACAAGGAGATGTTTTTATTGATGCCCATTATTCTGATATCTATGTAAGTTTTATACCTATATCTGTGGCCAAACGGTTTTACATTATGTGTAGGTCTCTTGGGCTGAAGGTTTTTTACATTAATACATTCTCTGCATTACGGTAAAAAAAAAAAAAAATCTTCGTGCAGCCTCTCCTAATACTTACCTGAGTCTAATCTCGATCTAGCGATGTGCAAAATAACGGTGGCTCTCTTATTTCTCATAGGCTCCGAGACAGCATGCAGAGCCATTGGCTCCCACTGCTGTCAATTACAACCAGTGAGGAAGGAGCAGGGCCAAGCTCGGGAGCGAGCGCTAACTAATGTCACTAAAGCAGGACCCTATATTAAATCTGCAGCATATAAAAACAGATCACACATTCACGAAAATAAATCTGCAAGAAGGTACTGTTTTCTTACCCGGTACATGGAAAGATCAATACGCAGGGAGTTGTGCAGTTGATCTAGCAGCTTTACAAATCTCTCCTTCTAAAAAGGCAAAAAGAAGAAACCACTACTGTAATTATGACATCAATTTAAAATGAACTCTTTGTTGTATACTGTATGTCTCATTATATTGTTTTGATTTGTTGGAGACCGCTGTCTATAAATAAAGAATTTGCAAAAAAGAATGTACATTAACATAAATCATCACATAAATGGCAATTCCCAGAATCATAATGTAATTTGCAAATTTTTACTGTCAACTTTTTTTTTAATTTAATTTAATTTTTTCAACAATAAAAGCAATGATCTGCTGAATGTACTGTACCTCCCATAGATACATAGTTCAGCTGAAAGAAACACACATCCGTCAACTTCTAAAATAAGAAAAAAATGTTTCTACTAGACTACATTGCCCATATTTGGACTAATACAAATACTGGCTGTGATGTGAGTTAGTGACCTAAAAGTAACAGTCCAAAAACATGGTACAATAATAACAGGCTCAATTAATGATTTATGCTCTGAATGCTGTTATTAATGTACCATGTTTTTGGACTGTTACTTTTAGGCCACTAACTCACACGATCGTGTGTATGCAAGGCAGGCTTGAGAGGAATCATGTCGAGAAAAACTTTGTTTTTTCCATGACATGAAAAACGGTTGTGTGTACGCGGCACCAGACAAAGAGGTGGATGTGGATATAGAATACCTGGACTTTGCTAAAGTGCTTGACTTGGATTCCCTACAGATTTCTATTGTATAAGTTAAGGTACATAGGCTCAATTAATGATTTATGCTCTGAATGCTATGAATCCTACCTAAACTCGTGTGCAATATGCTCAATAGGAATATTTTTTCTGCTGCTTTTTTCTGCCAGCAGTTCTGCTATCTGCTGCCTAGCGTGAATGGACCCTAAAAGAAAATATTTGACAAATTTAGGCTTTCAGAACTCAATGCCGGCTATCACTTCTTATACTGTAGATAGTCCTGTATGTAGTTCTTTGACAAGTCATCTTTTATTTTCTGAGTCTCTACCTCCTGGATGCACTTGGATGCCTAAACATAGTTAAATAATTAACTCAGTATGCACCCCCACGTGTAATTACAATTAGCATTTATTGATGTCCCGAGTTTTCGTTATCCTCCCTTTACACCCTACTGTCATGTCAAAAATGCCAGGCTGATCTCCCTGACTTGATGGATGAGTTCTTATGTCACCACACTGACCTCGGCTAGAGAACTTAGATTTTTACATAGGGCCTATTATACCACTCAACGAGTAGCAGTTATTTATCCCTCTGCATCCTCCTTTTGCCACCGATGTGGTATGCCCGAGGCATTTTTTTTGCATATGGTCTGGTCTTGTCCTTCTCTCTCGTTCTGGGTGACAGTATTGGCTAATCTCTAAACCCGAAGAGGCCTTTGTTGAAAATTTTTAATGGCTTGACTTTGGGTCGTAATACTAAGTTGTTTGGCTGTTATACCAACATTTTTTATGTGTGCAGGGAGAAAGTGCACCGTTGACAGTCTCCTGGCACTCAACACTAAATTCTGTCTTACCACTGTATAATCTTACTTATATTAACAGAAACTGTCCAAGAACATTTGATAAAATATGATCTGCTTGTATAGATTCTTGGGGCTCTAGTGAAGGTGTGGCATCTCCTCCCAGAACAGATGATGAGCTCATTTGACACAGATCTTCTCCTCTCTAATGTTGCTCCCTTTTTCCTCCCCCTTCACCCTGTCCCTTTTCTCTATCCTTACTTTTCCATCCCCTCCCCTTTTTTCTTTACTTCTTTATTCTGCCCCTTCTTCTTCTTCTTTCTCTCCTTCCCTCCCCTCCCTTTCTACCCTTCCTGTATCTTCTCCCTCCTTCTCACCCCTGCTATTCCTTCAGCTGTCTCCTCTTCCCCCACCCTCTTCCCGTTCTGCCTCCCTTTTCCCCCTCACTGTCTACCTCCTCTTCTTCGCATTGTATATTGATTCTACTATTTGGTGTGACAGTTTGGCGGTTGCTTGGAGCTGCATTATTACCCTGGGTATGGAATGTTTAATTATCATCTGCTCTATATTTAGTCCTGAGAATATCATCTGTCATATGGGTCCTGTGATCATATTCTTCCAGTTGTATGTTGGATATTCTGTACTTGGAATGTTTCTGTAATTTGGATCTGAAATTCTACGGGCACCAGATACAAATTGTGTATCCCTTGCATTGTATCTTTTATTCAATAAACAGATCTATTTGGAAAATTGTTGCAGGTAGCAACAGCATCATCACAAGGTTGTGTGTGGCCTATGTCTCAAAGCTCTTGCAGTGTTATCTTTTGCTTGAATAAATACAGAGGCCCAGATTCAGAGAGAATTGGATTCTCGTAGCGTATCAGAAATACACTACGCCGCCGTTTTTTACCTGGCTCTACGTGGAATCCAGGTAGATTTTGTCCAGTAAACGACGGCGGCGTAGTGTATTTCTCCCGTCGCAATCCATCTAGACGAGTAGGGGGCGTGAAGGATTTAAAATAGGCGCGTTCCCGCGGCGATCGAACTGCGCATGCTCCGTTCGCAAATTTACCGCCGTGCATTGCGCGAAATCACGTCGTTACGTCATTCGTTGTTTGAGTAGCGTCGTTTACGGACATTTCTATTCCCGAACGAGTTACGCAAAAAAAATAAAAAATTTAAATTCGACGCGGGAACGATGGCCATACTTAACATGGGCTACGTACCGTTAGACCAGCAAAAAGCTGGTCTAACAGTACGTAAAAAAAAACAGACGTAAGCGATTGCGAAGACCGCTCGTATCTTCGTGGATCGCCGTAAAAACACATTTGCATATCCCGACGCATGAAAACGACGCAAACTCCTCCCAGCGGCCGCAAAAATATCGCAGCGTAGATCCGAAGGCTTACGAAGACGTAAGCCTCTCGGATCGAAGCCCGAAGCCGCCGTATCATGGTTTGAGGATTCAAACTAGTGATACGGCGCGCGAAATTTGAAATTACTCCTGTCTAACACCAGTTAGACAGGCGTAATTGCTTTATGAATCTGGGCCAGAGTGTACAAATCTAGACAACCAACAGTATTGCTCACGTTTTTAACTAATTTGCAGGTCGAAGTAATAAAGAAAAATAATGCCTGTTCTTATACTACAGAATAGCAGATAAATATCTTACCCCAAAGTTTGAGGCAGAGAAGCGATCAGAGGCAGACACATTGGTTGATGCAGTTGTGTGGGCGTAGTAGGCATTGATATTGGCAAGAAGTGTGCTCATAACAGCTGGTACTCCAGGACACATATATTTGGAAGATAGGCAGGCAAAATGTCTATAAAACAAGAACTCAGAAGTAAATGATAATTGCCCTTTACAACCCCAATTTTCAAAAAGGATTTTAAAATCTCAAAAAACATATTTTATTCAAAATAGGAAAAAAAACATAACAGATGTTAAAACTGGGATTTTTACCATTTAAAAAAATAAATAAATGGCAGCAACACATCTCAAAAAAGTTAAAACAGAGCAACAAAAAGCTGACAAAGTACAACCCCAAATCTAAAAAGTTGGGACAGGGCCATGTTTACCACTATGTAGCATCCCCTCTTCTTTTAAAAACACTCTGTATGTAAACATCTGGGAGCCGAGTAATGTTGTCCCATTCTTGTCTGAGCATATGCTGTTTCAAAAGCTGGATATATCTTTTAGCATTTCTGGTGTCTTTCCAAATGTGTAAGCTGTCCATTACATATGCACTAATACACCCCCATACCATCAGAGATGTTCACAGACAGTAATTATTGGAAGTATTCCTGAGCCCATACAGTGATGTCCATCACAGAAACATGCCTGTTTTTAAATCCTAGAGTGGGTGACTGGGGACAAAGAGGAGGCAATTTTATTAAATACCTTCTTCAGCTCTGTGTGTACAAAGGAGTATGGGGGAGCTCTTGTCAATAATGGGCATGGTATTGACACAGCCCCAAATGAACCACAATGGCTCAAAATTAATATGGTCCAGAAATATTTGGACAGAATAAATGTGGATAAAGCACCTGGACCAGATGGCATCCACACACGGATACTAAAAGAATTTAGCTCTGTAATTTCAAAGCCATTGTTTCTAATTTTTAGGGACTCTTTAATGACTGGATTAGTACCACTGGATTGGTGTAAGGCCAATATGGTGCCTATATTTAAAAATTAACCAAAGTCTTTACCAAGTAACTATAGACATGTTAGTTTAACTTCTATATGTGGGAAGATACCGGAGAGAGTTTAAAAAAAAGACCACATGGATGATTTTTCTGTCAAAAATATATTTTAAGCAACAGACAGCATGGGTTCATGAAAGACAGAAGTTGTCAGACCAATTTGATTTATTTTTATGAGGAGGTAAGTAAAATCTTGGACAGAGGGGTGGCTGTGGACTTGGTATACTTGGATTTTGCAAAAGCACACAGTTCCCCACACATGGCTAATGTGTACAGTTAAGTCTACATACAGGTCTGAAAAAATAGAAACACTTTTTTTAGATAGTAAAGGTTAATCCATCATACTCTGAATGGTCTAAGGTCATCAGTGATGTACCCCAAGGTTGGGTGTTGGGACCTTTACTATATTTATAAATGATATTGGGTCTGGGATTAATAGTACCATTTCCGTGTTTGCAGATGACACCAAGCTATGCAGTGGAATAATGTCCTTACATTATGTCTCCAATTTACAAGCCGACCTCAATGCACTAATTGTGCCTGTCTAATTAAGCAACTATGTAGCAAATGAGGTTTAATGTTGATAAATGTAAAGTTATGCACTTGGGGGTTAAGAATATGCATGCGTCATACATACTAATAAAGGGGGGGGGGGCAAGTGGGAGAATCAATGATGAAGAATCTGTTTTGGTAGGTCATAAGTTTAATACTAGTATGCAATTCCAAGCTGCAGTTTCCAAAGCGAGCAAAGTCCTTTATTGTGCAGTAAAACCTTGAATTACGAGCATAATTCGTTCCAGAAACATGCTTGTAATCCAAAGCACTTGTATATCAAAGCAAATTTCCCCATAAAAAATAATGGAAACGCAAATGATTCGTTCCACAACCATTTATTCATAAGTCCTTCAGTTTTATAGTCCATATAGAAAGATTATAGCAATGTGACCAGGTTGTGTAACCATAAAGTGTACATCTACAAATGGAAGCCTCCACAAGGGGATTAGAAGCAAAATTCAACAGGAGCTACAGAGTATAAAACAGAAAAGAGGCCCCTCTAAGTGTAGCAATATGTTTCTAAATGTTGTTCCTTCATTAAATGTAACCATATTGCTACACTTAAGCCCCATACACACTATCAGTTTTCCTGCAGGTTTTTCTCTTCAGGTTTACCAAAACCAAGGGCCTGAAAAAAGAAGAGAAAGAAAGGCGCACCAGCGTAATGTGTGTTCCCGTTGACAGTTTAATAAAATAAAATAATAATGGAAAACTACTCACAAAGGAACTAACATAGTAGGCTTATCAACAACGATGTGGTAGATACCCCTCGAACCACACTCCAAAATAGGGGGGATAGAGGTGTGTCACTGCCGGCTTACGCGTTTTGAGGCGACAAAGACCTCTTCATCAGAGCCCAGCAGTGCAAGGGCCTGCCTGATTGCATACGAATTGAAACTCTTAAGGTTTGACCTCATATTAGATGATTTTGGTAAACCTGAAGAGAAAAACCCGCAGGAAAACTGATAGTGTGTATAGGGCTTTAGAGGCGCCTCTCTTCTCTTTTATACTCAGTTGTGACATGACGCTACTTGTATATCAAGACATCGCTTGTATATCAAGTCAAAAAATATTTAAAAAAAATAGCTTGTCTTGCAAAACACTCTCAAACCAAGTTACTCTCAAACCAAGGTTTTACTGTAATAAGAATGGTATAGACTCTCTCTATCTATAGAGAGATATCGTTTTTCCCCTGTACAAATCATTACTAAGACCTCATCTGAAATATGCAGTTCAGTTTTGGGCACCAGTTAACAAAATGATATTGTGTAACTGGAGAAAGTGCAGAGAAGAGCAATAAAACTGATAAGAGGCATGGAGGAGCTCAGCTATAAGGAAAGATTAGAGGAAATGAATGTATTCTCTATTGATAAGAAGAGAATAAGGGGGGATATGATCAACATGTACAAATATATAAGTTGTCCATATAGTGAACTTGGTGTTGAGTCATTCACTTTAAGGTCGTCACTGAGGACAAGGGGGCACTCTTTACGTCTGGAGGAAAAGAGATTCAGGCCCAGATTCACAGAGCGATTACGCCTGTCTAACTGGTGTTAGACAGGAGTAATTTCAAATTTTGCGAGCCGTATCACTAGTTTGAATCCTCAAACCATGATACGGCGGTGTTGGGCTTCGATCTGACAGGCTTACGTCTTCGTACGCCTTCGGATCTACACTGCGATCTTTTTGCGGCCGCTGGGTGGAGTTTGCGTCGTTTTCAGCGTCGGGGTATGCAAATTAGCTTTTTACGGAGATCCACGAAGTTACGAGCGTCGTTCGCAATCGCGTACGTCATTTTTTCGCTACGTAAAGTTAAACCAGCTTTTAGCTGGTCTAACGATACGCGGCCCATGTTAAGTATGGCCGTCGTTCCCGCGTCGACTTTCAATTTATTTTTTATTTTTTGCGTAAGTCGTCCGGGAATAGGAATGTCCGTAAACGACGCTACTCAAAAAAAAAATGACGTAACGACGTGATTTCGTGCAATGCACGGTGGGAAATTTGTGAACGGAGCATGCGCAGTTCGATCGCTGCACGGACGCGCTTAATTTAAATGCCTCACGCCCCCTATTCGCGTATTTTGATTCCGCCGGGAGAAATACACTACGCCGCCGTACCTTACGGGCCAAAATCTCTCTGAATTCCTCCTAGAGCCAGGTAAAGTACGGCGGCGTAGAGTATCTCTGATACTCTGCAGGAATCCAATTCTTTCTGAATCTGGCCCACAGTCTCCAAATACGGAAAGTTTTGTTCACAGTAAGAGCTGTGAAAATGTGCAATAGACTGCCTTCTGAGGTGTTTGTGACTAGCTCAGTAGATTGCTTTAAAAAAAGGCCTGGGATCTTTCCTAAATGTACATTATATAACTGGATACTAACATTTATAGGTAACTTTGATCGAGGGAATATCCGATTGTCTCTCGGGGATCAGGAAGGGATTTTTTCCCCTGCTGGAGCAAATTGGATCATGCTTTGCTGTTTTTTTTTGGTTTCCTCTGGACCAACTGTAGATGTAGGAATGTGTAGATGGAATTGTATGATTTTTTTCCACTCCCTTTTATTGATTGAACTAGATGTCTTTTTTCAATCTTTTTTACAACCAACTATGTAACTATATGTAATACAGAGCTGTCTGAGGGCTTGAAAATCACAGGCGTCCAATATTGCCTTGTCCCTTGCACACAAAGATTTTTCCATATTCTTCAAATCTTTTGATGATATTATGTACTGTAGATGGTGATATAGTTAAAGTCTTTGTAATTTTCTGATGAAACATTATTTTGAAATTGTTTGACAATTTTTAGACACAGCTTTTCACAGATTTACTGCGACACTCTGACTCTCTAAGATGCCCTTTTTATACCCAATCACGTTACTGACCTGTTGCCAATTAACCAAATTAGTTGCAAAATCCTCTTCCAGCTCTTCCTTGTCAGTACCACTTACTTTGCCAGCTTTTTGTATTTCTATCACAACTTTTTTAGGACGTGCTGCTGCCATCAATTTCAAAACGACATTATTTATGTGATAGTTTTCTCAGTTTAAACATTTGTTTAAACAAACTTCCCCGATGTTTACCTACTATTTCAAAACCTCCTTAGGCTGGATTCACACCTATGCATTTTTAGTGCATTTTGTATTTTGCAGATTTGCACTACAGAACGTATTCCATAGGAATCCATGTTAAATGGACTGTAGAGCAAATCTGCAAAATGCAAAAGCACAAAAACTGCAACAGTGTGAATCCAGCCTTATACTTGGGAGTTAAAGGACAGCTGAGTCTGTTTACTCCCAGTTTCCCATACAGCAGAGCAGGCTCTATCTGTGTCTGCTCTGCAGAAACTGAGAGATCACGGACATGTCATCAGCCTGCTCTGCTTCTATTCTGATCAGCAGCTAACAGATACCCACTGATCAGAATAGAATCTGTGCCATGTGAAAGGGGCTTAAGGGTCTTATTTATTGCTAGATGATAAATCTGAAGTTAGATGCAACAAACAGCAACATGTGTCTTGTCTCCACGAGCAAGTACATAAAAACACTAAGGCTCAATGCAAATAATTTAATGGGCTGCCCTATGAGTGAGACCAATTCAAATGAAGTGGCTGACATATTGATATACAACCACTAGGCATGAACTTGGACAATGTAAATCCTTCAAAAGAATAAAAAATAAGAGAGTGTTATAAACAGGGCTTTTTTTCAGCTGGAACTTGGTGGAACTCAGTTCCACCACCTCTGGCTCAGACCCTCTGCTTCCTGCTCACCACTATCACTTGTAAACACAGAAGTCTGGCTTCTGTGTTTACAAATTACGGCTTGTCTCCCAATGTCTCCCACGGATCTCCTGAGTGGCCCCCACTGAATGCAGGATGGGGACAAGGGAGATTCAGGTGCCTGGAGTGCAGTGCGGATGTCAACACCCCCACTGGATGATCTTCCCCAAGTGAGAGAGGTGGAGCCAACTACAGTGTGTGGGAAGGTACTAAAGCCTACTGGGTGCTGCAGCCTAATACAGAAACAAAAGTAAGACATCTGAAAGATGGTGGAGCTTTTAAGGAGGTGGGGACATGATGTGGGGCAGAGGAGTGGGGGGTATTACATGCAGAGGTCAGATCTGAAAAGAGGTGAAAGTTAGATGTGAATGGGGGATGCAGAGGTAAGCAACTGTGGAAAAAAGGCTGAACTTTGCACTCTGTATGGTGTCCACCCCCCCCCCAACACACACACACACACACACACACACACACACACTGCACTCTGTTTGTAACCCCCAATTCCCGAACTGTGCATGTAATGCACTCCTTTAAGGCCCTCCCACTGTTAGTGCCATTTGACCATACCCACTATTTAATGCGGTTTGGAGGGTGTGGGGGGAGGGGTCTTGAGGTGGCCATGTTAGCGTTCCTGTACCTTTTTTGAGAAAAAAAGCCCTGGTTTTAAACATCTGTATCCCATTGGGGAAATTTCAGCAGGGCCTCCAGAACTTGTCTTCTCATTGGAAGATTTCTCTTTTATTCATGTTCTACTGACAATCATTATTTGGGATTTTCTTTCTGTCTTGTTAATGGTAAACAAGACAAATAGAGAGGGGTACCCCTGCTCCCTCCTCACAGGGTTTGACTGACAGCAGCAGGAGACAATGATTCCTGCTGTTGCCTCTGTGTTCTGTGAGAGGAGGTAAGAGAAGAGTGCTGTTGCAGATAGAACAGAACTGGATGGAGAGAGTCTGGTAAAAGTTTAGGGAAAGGGAGGAACCTACTATTGGAGCATGATCCATGGAATGCTTTCAGGTAAAAGATGTTAGAACATTAAAACCCCTTTAAAACCTGTCAGGTGTTCTAATCCAAAACGAAGTAAAAACATGTTTTGCCCTTAGTTACACTTTAATGTAAAATACTGAAATGAAAATTCTCCTCCCAGACCGGATTAAGGTTCCCATAGATAGTTATAGGAGTCAGATAAATCGTGGTAACATATTGAGTGTACAGTTTGAAGCAGCAAATAACCCCTGGTTTTAACGTGAACTTTTAAACAGGACAATTCAGTTTGTTGCAGGCTGCTTGGTAAGTGACCTGGGAAATTTTGTTTGCTTGCTGCAAAGGTCAGTTATACTGTAGGTTGCCATTTGTTTGTACTGATGCTGCAAATAGGTCTCCCAAATCTAGTCGTTAAATGTGAAAAAACAGAACATTATAGAATCCTTTGTGGAACTTTCCCCTGTAAAGTACTGTAGCGACTGTGTTATTCTTTTTAATCTTTATAACTAACAAATATATATAATCTATTGAATGTCTGTTTTCCCAAGTTTAACAATCACAGTTTCTCACGTCATAGCCTGGTATATGGACTCCACTCCATATCGCATTGCAAACTCATCCACAATTTCCTGGGCAGTCTCATCAAAGTAAACCTTCCAAGCATCATCCCCTTTGGCATCTGGAATTTTTACAACCCCATTATTCTGTACATCTGTTAGGTAGTGGAACAGGTTCTAGAGTTGGAAACAGAAAAAATGCATTATAAATTGCATTCTATTAGGTTTTATATCATCAATATTCCTGAGATTAGTTAAGTTAAAAAAGTTAAGACATGGAACAGTATCCCTTTCTTACGAACCTCGTGCAAACAGGTGTATTGTACATGATATGGTGCCACCTTCTCCTCTCCTTTGATCTCCACACTGATGTGTAGTCGAATTGCTCCAGATACAGCAGACTTATCTGTACGCTTATCTGTAATAAAGTAATTTTGACAGGAATTTTGTACCCTTAGATACCCTTAGATAAATATAAAGCACATATTAAATTCTTCATGGTTACTGCAAATACTCTTATTTACTTTGTTTATGTATATGTGTGTCAAATGAAACAAAATTCACAGTGGTTGAATCATTTCTTAAACCATAAGGCCTCATATAGCTGCTTTTAGGAGCTTTTTTTTACAGCTTAAAAAAGGTTCTCCATGTTATTCTATGGCCTCATGCCCACACAGATGTTACATTTTTTTTTTCTTAAATAGCTTCCTTTACCCTAGTGCAGTCCTCCATCACTTACCTCATCCTTCGATTTTGCTTTTAAATGTCCTAATTTCTTCTGAGAAATCCTCACTTCCTGTTCTTCTGTCTGTAACTCCACACAGTAATGCAAAGCTTTCTCCCTGGTGTGGAGTGTCGTGCTAGCCCCCTCCCTTAGACTACGGGAGAGTCAGGACGCCCGCTAACTCACAGCTCCTTTGTCTATCTGCAACGTAGAGAGCGTCCTGACTCTTCTGTAGTCCAAGGAAGGGGGAGAGCATGACACTCCACACCAGGGAGAAAGCCTTGCATTATTGTATCTGTATAAGAGTAATGCCGCGTACACACGACTGTTTTTCATGACGAGTAAAATGCAATTTTTTTAATTGGTCATTAAAAACGATCATGTGCAGGCTCCAGAGCATTTTTCTCGAGGAGAAAAATGGGCATTAAAAATTTAGAACCTGCTTTATTTTTTCTCGTTGTTTTTCTCATGAAAAATGGCTGTGTGTAGGCTTTAACGACGGGGAAAAAACGCGCATGCTAAGAAGCAAGTTATGAGAAGGGAAATTTGCATAATCAGCCCAAAGGGTGGCGCCATTCGAATGGAACTTCCTCTTTATAGTGCCGTCGTACGTGTTGTACGTCACCGCGCTTTTCTCGAGCATTTTTTTTTTTTTCACGATCATGTGTATGTAAGGCAGGCTTGACAAGAATCACGTCGAGAAAAACTTAGTTTTTTTCCATGTCGTGTGTACGCGGTTTCAGAGCCACTATGCATGCACTCTAAATTTAAGACTAGAGGATTGATTTACTAAAACTGGAGAGTGCAAAATGTGGCACAGCTCTGCATAGAAACCAATCTGCTTCCAGGTTTTTTGGTAAAATCCTTATTGAACAATAGACATGTGCACAACAAAATTTTTCGTATTTTTTTTGTTCCGTTTCGTCTCGTTCCGTTGATTCGTAAAGATTCGTAATTTCGTAAGACTCAAGTTTTCCTATTCGGACCCGTTCGTATTTCGTAACAGTTTTATTTTAGTTTATACTGAATGATTCGTAATTCTGTAATTTATTTTCGTTGATTCGAAATTCGTAATTTTGTTTGATAATAATTTTCGTTTAATGGATTCGTAATTTTGTACTTTCGTAAATACATAGCAACATGCGGCTAATCCATATTAAGATATACTTTCTCTTAAGCCCTGTACAAACGGTCGGACTTTTTGCCAACAAACGTCAAAATTAGCGTTTCCAAAAAATCCGACCGTGTGTACCCTCTATCGGACAGACTTTTTCGGTTTCAAACTCCCTTCAGACAAAAATCCACGGAAAGGTTTGTTTGAAGTCCGATCGTGTGTACGAGGCTTTACACTGTACAATGTGACTCAGCACAAAAGAGATAAGCTGATTGGTTAAGATATTAAGTAATATACCTTATTTTTCGGACCATAAGACGCACTTTCTTCCCCAAAAAATATGGGTGAAAATGTGTCTGCGTCTTATAGTCCAAATGTACATCAGGCACTGCCCCCCGCCGCCGCTGGCAACTCCTCCCTGCCACTGCCGACACCACCCCCCGCCACCGATGGTAACTCCCCCCCCGCCACCGCTGGTAACCCCCCCGCCACTGTAAGAAAGCCCCCCATGTGTTCCGACGGCTGCACAGAGTCCACCATTATACCGAATACAGTAAGTGTCCTGGGGCGGCCCCCATTTACCTGGGCTCTGCTTTCCTCGGACGGGTGGGGGCAGTCCCTGCTCAGCTGGGCTTGGATATGCTGCTTGGGAAGACGGGCGGTCCCTGCTCAGCTGGGCTTGGCCATACTTAGGGGGAAGGGGGCGGTCCCCGCTCAGTTAACTTTGGCTGTGCTCTTCCCTGGTCAGCCCACTTTGGCTGTTCTCGGCTATGCTCGGCGGTCGTTCTTGACGTCGGAGGTACAGTCACAGTGATATACCGGTAACGTGTAAGCACTGACCGGCAAATGTATTAGAAGAAGTATGCTCATTATGTCTATAGCCCCTGTCCCTGTCCATGTCTGCAGCCCCTGTCCTTGTCCTTGTCCATGTCTGCAGCCCCTGTCCCTGTCCATGTCTGCAGCCCCTGTCCCTGTCCATGTCTGCAGCCCCTGTCCCTGTCCATGTCTGCAGCCCCTGTCCCTGTCCATGTCTGCAGCCCCTGTCCCTGTCCATGTCTGCAGCCCCTGTCCCTGTCCATGTCCGCAGCCCCTGTCCTTGTCCA
This sequence comes from Rana kukunoris, assembly GCA_029574335.1. Taxonomy (NCBI): domain Eukaryota; kingdom Metazoa; phylum Chordata; class Amphibia; order Anura; family Ranidae; genus Rana; species Rana kukunoris. Next base: position 394,607,327 of record CM056049.1, read on the forward strand.
TGTTCATGTCTGCTGTCCCTGTCCATATCCATGTCTGCAGCCCCTGTCCATGTCCATGTCTACAGCCCCTGTCCCTGTCCATGTCCATGTCTACAGCCCCTGTCCCTGTCCATGTCTGCAGCCCCTGTCCCTGTCTGCAGCCCCTGTCCATGTCCATGTCCACAGCAAATATTTTAGTACACAATTTGGTACAGAATATATTTTTTCTTGTTTTTTTCCTCTAAAACTTAGGTGCGTCTTATGGTAAGGTGCGTCTTATAGAGCGAAAAATATGGTACATCACTCACTAACAACACTGCCCAGTGCCAATTCAAAAGAACGATACAAGTACACAAATTTACGAACAGACAAAGAAACGGATTTACAAAACACACAAATGAAAATACGAACAGACACAGGATTTAAAATACGGAATGCTAATCTTTCGTTATAGATGTCATTTTCGTTCTTTTGCTTTTTCGGTGTTTCGTATTTTAGTAAGATTGTCCAATCATACGTTCGTATTTTCGCTTGTTCGTTATTTTGCTTATTCGTAATTCCGTAATTTTCATATTTTGTTTTTTTAAGCTTTTCGGATGTTCGTATTGATCGGAATGTACGATTACTAACAAATTTGTACGAAAATCCATTCATTACGAATGGGAACGCACGTGTCTATTGAACAAACTGAAGTTAGAAGCTGATTGGCTACCATACACAGCTGCACCAGATTTTGCAATCTCCAGTTTTATTAACGCAACCCCTACATGTCTACAGGTGTGGTAACTCTTAAACTCAATACAGGTGTCCTGGGATGTGAGAGAACTCAAGCGGAATGATCTTACCACTAAGTCTCTGGGGGACCAAAAGATGCTGCTAGGTTTTCCCCATTATCTACCAATAAATGAACTATCAACTTTGGGGCTACTGACCCTTGAAACATAGCTGCAGCAGTCCCTGAGCAGAAGGTGGCAACTCCTTCTCTACAGGCATACAGGTTTCCTCTGTAAACTGGAGAAGAACTTCTGCGGTTCAAATTGAAATGTGTAAAATTGGCAGTTTGTAGTCTGAAGCACATGGAAGCATAATGTTGTCTAGGCTTTACTTTTTTTTAAGACAAAACCTTTGTGGAGTATTTGCTTTGCATTTCAAAATTGTTCATTCATAAAAAAAAATGCAGCTATTTGTATTTTAATTTAACAGTATGTTATTACCTAGATTGTACCATACATCCATCTCTCCACTCAGGGTTCGGACTTCAATGATGGTTTGGCCCAAGAAATCGTCAGACTCACGCTTAAACCTCTGTTTCACTCTTGATTTTATGTCATCATCCTCATCCCATACACGGACTTTGATTCGATCTGAAGAGTTGTGACACTCGCTGAAAATTTAAAATATTGTCATGGTACCAATCCAACAAAACACAATGAAATAAATGATAATATGTAACAGCAGTAAAACATAGGAATTAGTCAATAAAAATTATATGTTACTCTTTTGAATTATCTAAATTGATAAAAAATCTAATATAAATTATTATACTTTGCACACCATCATTGTGTTTTACAGACATAAATTCTTCCTTTCAAGTGACAATGCTAGATCTTTAGATCACTACATGGCACATATTTTACCTGAACAATGAAAGAAAGCGATCTTCTATGTATTCTGTCACATATTGTATAAGATATTGCTTTAGCTAAGTTGTAAACTTACAAATGAAAATTCTCCTCCCAGACTGGATTAAGGTTTCCATAGATAGTTTTAGTTCTTTTCTTTGTTTTGCCAACCTGTACTGTAACATAGGGGTCACTCGAACCTGTCTTGTCCTTGGCTTGTAGACCTTGTGCACATACCACTGTAATACACCAAGCAAAATGAAATCCATTTAAATTTGGTTAAATATGTTTGGCAGTTTAGGTTACACCTTAGATATGTTTGGGGGAACAAACATATCTTTCATGTGGCTAGCCCTATTATAACTAAGCTTCCTAAATTCACTCTCAAAGCATACCTAAACTCAAGAACAAAAATGTAATACATTTCAGCTTACTAAACCTTATGTCTCGTACAGACGATCAGAATTTCCGACAAGAAAAGTTTGATGTGAGCTTTTGATCGTGTGTAGGTCAATTTTAACAGACAAAAATATTTTAAAAATTAGAGCTTAGGGTTTACATACACTTAAAAAAAAGACTAACCAATGTTTCTGTGGAATGATTTTTCTTTTCAAATGAACATCTAATTGAGTTAATATAAATGATGTTCCTCGTGGACCTTCCTGAGATCTATGGCCTCTTAAGGCCATATACACACTGATATGACACGACTGTTGTACGACTGTCATCATACTTTGCCCTGCGATATCTGTCCTACATCATCCTACTGACATCCGACTTGAATGAACAAGATAAGATTTTGCTCCGACTTTGAGATAGTCTGACCAATCAAAACAATCCCAGTGTAAGATAAATTCCTTTTACTGCTGCTATAATCACCATGTCGGATGTCACAAGTCGGATGGTAAGGACAAGGATCCTACTTTGATCCGACTTCAATGATATTTAATGGGCTGAAGTAGGACCAAAGTCAGACTAAAGTCGGACCAAAGTAGTGCAGGGAGCATTTTCAAAGTGGGACCGACTTGCGTCCGACCAGTTAGGACAGCTCCAATAGGCAAACGTTGAACACGTCATGAGACATGAGCTCCCAATGTCGGAGCATTTGTCGTACCAGTGTGAACCCGGCCTTAGGGTCAGTAATGTTTACTGGTATAATAAAGTCTACAGCCAAGGAAAAACAAAACTAATATAATATTGTTACCATTAAAGCAAATAAATTTGAGCAACTTTGGAAATGGAATGGAAATTAAAATACCTCAAGCAATATGACTTAGTGAATTACCTTCTAACATTTGTCATTGTTGTGTTATTGTTTTTGGTATGGTCATGAATTTATGATGATGATATAACAAAGAAAGAGTAAGTTCCTTAAGTTCAGTTTGCAGTTAACATTTCTGTAGTGAAAAAAAAATCCTCCTTGCCCTTATCAAAGGTAGTATGGATCACTCCCTTCTAAGAATTGTAGCTGGAGGTGCATTTGTTATCAAAATAACATCTAATCAACATGTACATTTTCATATACTATAGGTCATAACCTATAAAAGTTACCCATAACACATTAAAGTTACATAGTTACATAGTAGGTGAGGTTGAAAAAATACACAAGTCCATCAAGTCTAACCTATGTGTGTGATTATATGTCAGTATTACATTGTATATCCCTGTATGTTGTGGTCGTTCAGGTGCTTATCTAATAGTTTCTTGGAACCATCAAGGCCCCCCCGCTGAGACCAGGGAGGGTCCCCCAGAGCCGCTCTTACAGTAAAGAACCCTCTATGTAGTTTAAGGTTAAACCTCTTTTCTTCTAATCTTAATGAGTGGCCACGTGTCTTGTTACTACCTTCCACTAAAAAGTTTTATTACTATTGTGGGGTCAACAGTATGGTATTTGTAAATTGAAATCATATCCCCTCTCAAGCGTCTCTTTTTCAAAGAGAATAAGTTCAGTGCTTGCAACCTTTCCCCATAACTAATATCCTCCAGACCCTTTATTAACTTTGTTGCCCTTCTTTGAACTCTTTCCATTTCCAGTACAACCAGTACATGAGGACTGATGCCCAAAACTGGAGAGCATACTCTAGGTGCGGCCGGACCAGAGTCTCATAGAGTTAATCCCCTTTTTAATGCATGCCAATATTCAGTTTGATTTGTTAGCAACAGCGTGGCATTGCATGCCACTGCTGAGTTTATCATCTACTAGGACTCCCAGGTCCTTTTCCATCCTAGATTCTCCCAGAGGTTCTCCCCCCAGTGTATACGTAGATTGTATTAGTATTTTTCCCACCCAAATGCATTATTTTACATTTTCTACATTAAACCTAATTTGCCATGTGGTTGCCCATCCCATTCATTTGTTCAGATCCTTTTGAAAGGTTTCCAAAGTCATGGAGTGCTCTAGCCAGTCTCCAGACCTTAATCCTAATTTTAAAAACTGGAGGGAACTGAAACTTCGAGTTGCCAAGCGACATCCTGGAAACCTTAAGGCTGGATTCACACTTGTGCGGTGCGAATTCCAGCTCTCTTATCTCTGCAAAGAGATAAGAGAATCGTTCAGCAGATCATCTCTGTTTTAGCTGCGAATTTGGAGACCTGGGAGAGGGGTGGGGGAGGGGGGAAGTGTAATTAGGAGAATGAGAGAAATCCTGATGAGAAATTAACACATCTGCAAATCAGATGCGTGCCCATAGAACATAATGGGCCAGAATTCGCACCTGAGCTGCACCGCAATGCCTAAAAAACGCACACGTTTTTTGGGCAATGCACATATGTGAACCAGCCTTCACTAAAATGAATGCACTATTTTATAATGTTATGCAAATTGGATGCGGTTTAATCCACACTCAATTTGCATAGGTGTGAAAACTGCCTCAAGATTTAGAGAAGATCTGTAAAGAGTGGACCAAAACCCCTCCTTAGATGTGTGCAAAAGCTGGTAACCAACTGCAAGAAAAGTTTTACTTCTGTGCTTGCCAACAAGGTTTTCTCCACCAAGTAAAAAGTAATTTTTTGCTTTGGGAATCAAATACTTATTTTACTCACTAAACTACAACTCAATTTATAACATTGGTATCAATAGTGTTTTCCGGATTTTCGGTCTCTATCATTTAAAATACACCTATGATAAAAATTATAGACCCTTAATGTCTTTGTAAGTGGGCAAACGTACAAAATCTGCATGGGATCAAATAACAGTTTTCCCAGCTGTGTGTATATATATATATATATATATATATATATATATATATATATATATATATACAGTATATGTATATAGGATTTTATGCACAAGTTCAATTTACGATTCTGAAGCAGCTGGGTCAAATCGTAAAAAAATATTAAGGAATCAAGTTTCTTTGGACATTCTAATAAGGTAAATATTATTGCTGACATTGATGAACTTATTGTCCAAAACCAATAGCAAATGTAAGCTGTTAACATTTGTAAATAGGAATGCCAATGGCTTCTGTATAAGAAGGGAGTCACACACCACTTTTGGGGTTCCAATTAACATGTTTTGTTATGTGTTAAATTATTTTACTGAATGTATCAATACATTTGTATAAATCTTAAGATTATGTAAAGTATGTGATGTCTCTGGGCACCTACAAATGGCGTACAGTTTACTATAATTGGGATGTGGTGCCCTTGCATATAACCCACCAAAGAAATGAATGGGCTCAAAGGCCTGAGAATTATATTTTGCTCCTGTTCCCTTTTAGTGCAACAATGGCTTTTGTTAGCTTTTGTAGCACCTGCCCATCTACCCCTGTAGCCATTTTTATTTTATGTGTATAATTTAAAAAAAAAAACATTTTTTCTGTAGATGCTACAGCCTGGCTGTTCGCGTAACATAGTGAATGTTCACTGAGTATATCTTCATTTTGCAAAGTGAATGTCAGTGATGTTCATTTTGAATACCCAATCACGTGCTAGCAAACATCCAAACTGTTTCAAATTTCCCTTGCATATGGTTGGTTAATCAAAGTGAACAAAGGTTCACTTTATTTATTTTTCACTTTGCTAGTTGACGAGCCTTTATTCCTTTAGTAAATCAACCAAATTAAATGATGTAGGGATTTATAATGTAAAGCACATAGCAAAATTAAAGTGGTGTGAACTATGTAACATATAACACAAAGTGGAGCTATGTGGTTTACATAATGTACAGTGCAGAATTACAGAGTGGAGTAATGTAGTATATATAATACAACATAGCATACAAATGAGCAAATGATACAGAAAATCAGCTTGAAGTACCAGTGGCGTAACCAGAGTTATGGGCGCCCGGGGCAGAACTTTTTTTTCCGCCCCCCCCGGCGCTAGCGCATGACCACATACGCCCAATCACAGGGCGCCATGCCATCAAATGCAGCCACTGTGCCATCAATTGTCACCACTGTGCCATGCCATCAATTGTCACCACTGTGCCATCAATCGTCACCACTGTGCCACCAATTGTCACCACTGTGCCATCAATCGTCACCACTGTGCCATCAATCGTCACCACTGTGCCATCAATCGTCACCACTGTGAAACCAATCCTCACCACTGTGCCACCAATCCTCACCACTGTGCCACCAATCCTCACCACTGTGCCACCAATCGTCACCACTGTGCCACCAATCGTCACGACTGTGCCACCAATTGTCACCACTGTGCCACCAATTGTCACCACTGTGCCACCAATCGTCACCACTGTGCCACCAATCGTCACCACTGTGCCACCAATAGTCACCACTGTGCCACCAATCGTCACCACTGTGCCACCAATTGTCACCACTGTGCCACCAATCGTCACCACTGTGCCAACAATTGTCACTCTTTGGATATTTTTTTATCCCAAATGAATGTTAATAATTATGGTCTCAACTTTACGGCGGTATTTAGTTTGACCACCATTAATTATTTAGACTTGACCATTACCAGGGTAAATAATCGGATCTGTACTAAGACCTTCTTTAAACCCACTGACCGAAATGGCTATGTACCCATAACCAGTTGTCACCATCCTAAGTGGTTGGGAGCTGTCCCCAAAGGGCAGTTTATGCGTATTCGTCGCAATTGCAATGATATTGGTGATTTTGATCAACAATCTAACTCGCTAATTGACAAGTTCGTTGCTAAAGGTTATTCCCAAACCAAGTTGTTAGTGACCAAAGAAGAGGTTAAGAATATGGATAGAGAAACTATGCTCGAATCCAAACCTAGACCTCCTCGCCAGGGTGAATTATCTTTTCTGTCTGGATATCATAGGCAATACAGGCAGGTTGAAAAGATTTTCAAACAATTTTGGCCTATTTTGTTGAAAGACAATGATTTGGCCAAGATTTTACCCCCCAAACCCACCTTCATTTATAGGAGGGCCCCTGGTCTTAGAAATATGATCGCTGGCAATGTACCGGACCCCCCTGAGAGACCTTTAACCTTTTTAGATGGCTCCGGCTTTCATTACTGCACCCGATGCAGATCGTGTAAAAAAACGAATAGAATAAGTAAAATAACGAATAGAACAAGTAGAAAAGTTAGTGAATTTAGTTCTAGTGTAACCAAGCAGGAATTTACTATTAAACCACTTATAACATGCCACTAAAGATATGTCACATACGTCTTGGAGTGCCCATGTACTTTCCAATATGTAGGTAGAACTACCAGGGAGCTCAAAGTAAGGATCAACGAGCATGTAGCAAATATTATAAAAGGCTACCCTGATCACAGTGTCTCAAAGCACTTTGATCTTTTTCACAACAGAGATCCCCGTAAACTAACGTTCTTTGGGATTGATCGGATTACTAGCCACTGGAGAGGTACCAACCTCACCAGGGCAGTATCCCAAAATGAGACCCAGTGGATACATCGTTTAAGGACTATGCGACCACAGGGTCTCAACATAGAGCTTGACCTTAATTGTTTCCTTACTAATGAATACATTTGTTTTTATTTTAATTTCTAATTTAATTTAATTTTATTAATTTTATTAATATGTTTTTTTTTATTATTGATTACAATTTCTAATTTGATACAGATGTATTAATTTTGATAGCAAATTAATTGTGCCAATTTTAAATATTTTAACATTATTCTCATAGCAAGAGATTGGTGTCATACAAGGGGAATGAGACTATGGTTATTTTTAGATAATTGCCGCTGTATATGACTGCTTAAATTATCTGCTATGATAGAGGTGCGCAATCTGCCTTGTGATGCGCATTGTTTGCGGAAGTAACCGGGACTGAGGCTGTGATTGGCCCAAATTCTCCCACTGCTGTTGCCGAGACCTATTTAATCTGGTCTGGTGCGTGTGTCAAGTGCGCTTCCTGATGACGACATATTGAAACGTACGTCGAGGCGGCATGTGACCACGCACAGCATCTTCCGGTCCAGCTGGTTCTCAACTCCAGTGAGGTGGAACGCACGCGATTGTTTCCCCAGCCAAGGACACATTTCTCTCCTAGACCTAAGCCTTCAGCCTCAGTGCCCGGACGTGGGGCACCCCTAACAGTAAGGAGCCACTCGGCACTGTGTGTTTTAATTTTATTTTAATTAAACGTTATTATGCTATGGCGGCTTTCTCTGTGTTTTTTGCCCTATGACGGTTAACATACCCAATCAAGAGTATACAGGCCTTTAACCATCTGTGGAGACACAAAGCGTTATTTGACCTCTTTTTTAACGAAAAGGGTCAATTGGTTGCGGTAAGGAGCCATCTTTTACACTCACTGTCTGGTGTTTTAGTTGGTGAAGGTGGAAATCCTCATTCTTTGATTACATATATCCACGTATTTATCAGAGTGAAATCTACAAGGATTTTTGGAATTAACCCTTTTGCACATTATTTGGACTTTTTGTTTCTGCACAATTTATGGACATTTTGTTTCTGCACAATTTATGGACTTATATTTATCAAAATATAGTTTGCACATATTTATATATTAATGTAAAGCAACCATAGATTTTTATTATTCTGTGGTTTATGTTTTGATTGTTCGTAATTAATAGCGCCCCCTGTTGTTTCTATTTCCACCAATTGTCACTGTCCAGACATCTATCCACCTCGGAGCTTTATATTATAACCTGCTGGGACTTGTAGTTCTCCATCGTCTCCTGGGGCTCAGGTGCATGCAATCCACCATCTTTGTTCAGTTTTTCTTACTGCTGGGACTTGTAGTCCCATAGATGGTGGATCGCATGCACCTGAGCCCCAGGAGACGATGGAGAACTACAAGACCCAGCAGATTATAATATAAGGCTCCTAGGTGGATGGGTGTCCGGACATCCATCCACCTCGGAGTCTTATATTAAAACCTGCTGGGACTTGTAGTTTTCCATCTTCTCCTGGGGCTCAGGTGCATGCAATCCACACCCATCCACCTCAGAGCCTTAATGTATGTATAACCTGCTGGGACTTGTAGTTCTCCAATCTCCTTGAGCCCCAGGAGAAGATGAAGAACTACAAGTCCCAGCAGTCTTACTAAAATGACAGGCTCTGAGGTGGATAGGTGGGGATCAGGCAGAGCACCCCTTTAGATTTACACCACCCCCCCCCCCCCTTACCTTGCTGGAGATGGAGAAACTTGCCGACGCCGCGCTGTAAACACATGTTCCAGGCCAATCAGCGCGCCCTTCTGCCTGGTTGGCTGGTTTTTACCGCCACTCCCACATCAAGGGAGACAGACAGTTCCACCAGCCAACCAGGCGCGCCGCCGCCGGGTGTACCAAGATGGCCGACAGCTCCAGAGCTAGGCCAAAGCCGCGGCCTTTCCTAAGGCGGCGGCGGCGCATTCCGCGGACGCCAAGATTTCGCCCCCAGCAAGATTTCGCCCCCAGCAATCTTTCGCCCGGTGCAGGAGCCCCCCCTGCCCCCCCCCGCTACGCCAGTGTGAAGTACGGTATGTAATATATTTAAAGTATGTAATTAAATTATAATTAAATATAAATATATATAGATCATATAATTAAATATATATATTATTACACCCAGTGTTTCTCAACTCCAGTCCTCAAGGAGCCCCGACAGGTCATGTTTTCAGGATTTCCCTCAGATAAAATGGCTGTTGTAATTACTAAGGCAGTGAAACTGATCAAATCACCTGTACAAAATATTGGAAAGCCTGAAAACATGACCTGTTGGGGCGCCTTGAGGACTGGAGTTGAGAAACACTGGTATAACCCTCTTCCACCTACCAGTGATGCTGATCTTTGCTGACCACTTGGATGTTCCATCTAATACACTCTGTTTTACAGCTTTGATTTGATGAGCATGTGTGGCTTTGGCAACTCCAAAAACTTCCTGAATGAGTTCAAAAATCTCCGGCTTGTTTCTTTCACGGATTTTCATACGATCTTTCAGAACCATGATAATATTATGTGTGCGATCTTCGGCCCCATGCTTTGAGCTCTTCTCTGCTGCTCCTGTTAGGAATTAACAGATAATATATCACTGACAATTTTCAGAATCAAATATTAGGGAATCGGGATTGCCTATCATTAAACATAAAGCATATCTTAGCATAAAGCCTATCTTATACTTGCCTACAGAAATTCTTTTGTAAAGAGCTACCCCTTTAAAGTACATCTCTGCCAAACCTGCCTCCACATTTCATTCCATGAAAAAGGAAAATAGGCTGTTCACTTTTCACAAAAATGTGCTTTGCAAGTGAATTTTCTCCTGAGCTTAGCGATTGAGGTGAAGCTCTGCTAAATTTCATCATCTAATCATAAGTAAGCAAAATGCTGTTTTTTTTTTAATTATTTCTGTGCATGTGATTGGGTAATGTAAAATGTTACCACATTCACTAAACTCTGAGGCAGATTCCCTTCAAAGTAAACAGCCTTTTTGCCTTTAGTAAGTCAACCTTAAAGCGGATCTCCACCCTAAAGTGAAGATCCGCTGATCGGAACCCTCCCCCCCTCCGGTGTCACATTTGACACCTTTCAGGGGGGAGGGGGGTGCAGATACCTGTCTAAAGACAGGTATCCGCACCCACTTCCGGCCCGCAGTCTCGGGCAAAAGACGGGCTTTTCCCGTTGTGTGCTGGGAACTCTCAGCTCCCAGCACACAGCGGGAGCCAATCGCCGGGCGCAGCGCGACTCGCGCATGCGCCGTAGGGAACCGGGCAGTGAAGCCGGAGCGCTTCACTTCCTGGTTCCCTCGCCGTGGATGGAGGGGGGAGCAGCAGGGTGATGAGCGATCGCTCATCCTCTGCTGCGGACGCCGCTGGACTCCAGGACAGGTAAGTGTCCTAATATTAAAAGTCAGCAGCTGCAGTATTTGTTGCTGCTGGCTTTTAATATTTATTTAAGGTGAACCATCCGCTTTAATGTGACTAGAATATATTTTTCAACTTTTGCAAAGCAAAAGGACATACATAGGGGGTGCAAACATGCTATATGTCCCCAATAAACCTTAGTCAAATTCAAAACTGTGGGTGTTATTTACTAAAGGCAAATCCACTTTGAACTGCAAATGCAAACTACAAATGCAAAGTGCACTTTAAATTGCACTGAAAGTGCACTTGGAAGTGCAGTCAGTTGCTGTAAATCTGAGGAGTAGATCTGAAATGAGGGGAAGCTCTGCTGATTTTATCATCTAATTATGTGCAAGCTAAAATGCTGTTTTGCTTCCATGTCCCCCTTGGATCTACAGCAACTGCACTTCCATGTGCACTTTCAGTGCAATTTCAAGTGCACCTTGCACTTACAGTTTCAACTTTTAGTGCAAAGTGGGTTTGCCTTTTATAAATAACCCCCTATGTGTTTTAAGTGAAGCTTTGGGAAGTCAAGGGACATATTTAAATGTGAAAGTGACATTCCTGAAATATTTACTGAAGGTGAGTCTTCCTAGGTCATGTTTTAAAATACTGTTATTTATTAATCACCTATGAATATGAGATTAATGTGACATCTATAAATATGGGAAGCTTCCCATGGGAGGCTGACTAAATCATGGGGATTTAATAGAACAGATGTTAGCCTAGAATTGGCTCAGTGATCTTCTCGAGACAAGTTCTGAGGCAGACAGGTGATGACATTTCTGACGTGTCAGCATGCTTTGGGGTGGATCCCCTTTGTCAAGCCTAATGGCCACAGTGCCCATGTATATTCAATACATGTGACAGGTTCTCTTTAGGAGACACCATGGGTCTATTAAACCCCTAATGTCATCTCTGCACTCTTTTGAAATATTTCAAGCACAGACAGTGTCGACCAGGCCTTTATCCTGGTCAGCACAGCCAGGGTATGACAGTGCTAAACCTGGTTTAAGAACCAAAAATGCTTGTGGGAAGAAATTTAGCAGGTGGCAAAAAGAAAACAAAGAAAAAAATACTTTTTACATTGAAGTCACGTAGGTTAAAATATTAGTCTATAAAGCCCCCTTTGTTTCTGATGGTAACCAGAAACACAATTCAGTTTCATTAAAAAAAAAAAAAAAACACAATGAAAACATTGAACACTTACTTTGTAGACAGTCTGCATTTAAGAGGTCCTGGCATTTTTCATGGCACTTAACTCCGCATTCTGTGCAGCGCATACCCTGACGGGCAATCCCCCACAAAAGCCCTTCACACTCGTAACAATAAGTTGGTGTTGTGGCAGTCCACACCTCAAAATTATGAGGAGTTGTGCTGGAAATTGGATAGATTAAAGCTTGTAGGGCCTTCTTGTAAACATGATTTTTCTGGTTAATAAAAAGGGGAAAAGATCTGATGTTAGCACAAAAAAAACTACACCAGCAACAAAGTATTTGGCTCTAATTTATAGTACTCACTAGCTCTTCATTGTTTAAAGTGCTTGTTGCAAGTGCAGATGTTATTCCTGCTTTACGAGATTGCACCAAGGACTGGAAAAAAAGACACATAATGTAATTAAATACTGAATGAATATTTTAATAGCAAAATACATTATTTGACGAACAATGTTTATTTAAAATGAGTTTTAAGCTCTTAAAGCAACTTAAAAATGAAATTTGAATTCAAACATATTTTGACAAAGATTTTCTGTAACATTTAGTGCTGCTAGAGATTCACTAATTCAGTCACCTGGTAATACAATCCCGGTCGGGTGCAGCTCCCACAGGGCTTGTCTTGCCCGATTGTCGGCAATTTACAAAACAGAAAAGGAAGTGCACACTGAAAGCAGCTTAATTTCAAATATGACAGAAAGGCTCCAGCTTCTTCCCTTACCGAACCATGCCCTCTAACGTGTTTCATCAGTCGTGGGCTTAATTGTAAAGGTGGGAGTGGGCTCTGTGTCATGATTTTATTTATCATTAGCCCATTAACAAGATCAAAATCAATTTCAGCTGGTGGCTTTTATTTTATTTTTTATACTTATTATTTTTTTGTGCATTTTGGAAACTTCATGAGAAATAAATCTTTGGGTCTTGTGTACCTATGAGTCACACTAACAGCGCTGGTAGTGATGAAAAATGCTTTTTGTCCTGCTTCATTCCGGGGGTTTTTTCTGCCCCAACTGAAGTTGATTTTGATCTTGTTTCTAATGGGCCAATGCTACATAAAATTGTGAGACACATCTTCACTCCCACCACTATGGTTAAGCCCATGATAGGTGAAATCCTGTAGAGAGCAAAGTACTGGAGCGGATGGAGCTGAAGTCTTGCTGTTAGCAATTTTCTGTTCCTGCAGATTTTTTCAGATATAACCCATGGAATAACATCTTCGAAAAAAAAGTTTGATATTATAAAAAAAACTTTTGCCTTACAAGCAAAAGATAATTTCTTATAGTAATTATATACACACTAGTACTGGCCTAGAATTCATTATTTGCAAAGCAATTTGTGCATATGCTACATGGGTGTAAGCCAGCACTGTAATGTTAAATTCCAAACAAAATGTTTTTTGTTGTATTTTGAGCAGAGAAGATGGGTTCTCCATGTTCCCATCTGTTAACCACAAAGGATAAGAGAGAATATCTCAGTAGGGACACAGACGGCAATAAAACTCTAAACTCTAGAGCAGGGGTCTCCAAACTTTTCAAACAAAGGTCCACTTTATTGTCCTTCAGACTTTAGGATGGCCGGATTGTGGCCAGCAGGGACAGAAAATGTCACAGGCCCAGCATCAGTCAGATTAAATATGGCCTTAGGGTTGGTAGCCAGTAGGAGGAGGTGTATTCCTCCTATTAGTAGGAGGTATAGTATGCCATCATTGGGATCTGTGGAGGATATAGTGCCCCATTGTTGGTGTCAGTGGGACAAATAGTGCCTCATATCAGTGGGAGGAATTGTGCCTCAAGGGCCGGACAAAGACTAGCAAAGGGCCATAACTGGCCCTCAGGCCGCAGTTAGGAGACCCCTGCTCTAGAGCCTCTAAACCTTTCCCACTCTTGTAAAAAAATAAAGCTGTTAGATGCCAACAACGCATTGTCGTTAGATACCAACAAACAGTGTAGAATGGGTGTACTTGTGGGCCCTGCTACAGAGGTTTGGGTTTGGTGGCATTTTTATTTCATGGGTTTGCCTTTTGTATTATCACCCACAGGCCAGTATATGAGAGGAAAGAAACACTCCACTCCCTTTGTGTTGGGAAGGAGTACCAGGCAAAGTTTCCCCCTCTCACAGCTATTATTTGCCTTGGCTATAGAGCCACTAGCAGCACGGATTGGAGCCAATGACAATATAAGCAGTTTCTAGTATGGAACACTACAAGAGAAAGTCCTGCTTTATGCAGACGACATGTTTCTGCTATTGAGTGACACCAAAGCTTCTCTGAGTGTCATATGTCATATCTAATATATTAGAATTTTTACAGTTTTCAGGGCTTACAATGAATTGGACAAAATCTGTTTTATTACCGCTGGATCAAGGGGTTAACCCCTTGTGAGCATCCCTTTGTCCTGTACCTGTGGTGATTTAATTCAAATACTTAGGGATAGTAATATGTGTCTCTTAGTGGCAGGGAGAGCCAATTTGGTCAAAATAATTTGCTCTATCATCTGCATTATTCCCCCGGTGGTTATCCCACTAAAATATTTCTGTGCAGTCAATTCTATTTTCGGACCCTACTGTGGAAAGGAGGTGCTAGAATTAAATTGGAACAATTGCAGAAACCAAAGGACAATGGTTGGTTCTCCCGAATCCCTGGCTTTATTAAATTGCTTTCCAACTCCAACACATGGTGGGAAGCCTAGTGAGGACATCAGCCTCTGGGGATGAAACTCAGGATTACACATTGTCAGTAATGTTGTATTTTAGTAGGGCCAACACTCATGCCAAGGGCCTAGAGGCGCAACTATTTTCCAAACCTAATAAACCATACCAAACATACAGGCTCATACAAAAAATATGGGAGAAAGCCAAACAACTACAAAAGGTCATAAACACTAGTTACAGCTCTATTTGGAATAATCACACCTACACTGGATTAGCAAAGTTACGACATGCCGCTAAGTGGTGGGTCTTTGGGGTGATGCATCTCAAACATATCTTTGACAATGCAGATTTACTTTCTTTTGCCCAACTGCAGTCTATATTTTGGCATCTCCTCTAACATGCTCATTTACTATTTACAATTGAAGCATGTGGTGAATGCTCAGCGGTCTCTGGAGGCCTTGGAGTTGTCACCAACCTCAATATTTGGTCTTATGCAGCAGTCCCACTCTACAAACAGGCTTTATCTTTAACTGTTATGCTATGCTCCTTAGGGTATATTTATAGTTTTCCCAGTCTAGCATGTGAGAGGTGGGAGAGAGACGTAGGTGATATCCCGGAAAGACCAATGGGAGGAGGCCTTGGAGACTGTACGGCTATGCTCTCTTAATCTTAACTCTATATTTTATTAAGAGTTCATCGTATCCCGCATGCGTTCCATGGGTCCCAGTCCAGACCCCCTTGTGTGCTAGATGTAACAGAGATACAGGCTACCTAAAATATTTGATATGGAGGTGCCTGAAGCTTCTCTGCTACTGGAACAATGTTGTTAATGTGGTGAACACCCCATTTCAGGTTTAGATTCCTCTGGAACCTAAGAAATGCATTTTTGGTATGCTTGATGCTGTAATTCCAGATATGTATGTTAGAGAGGTAGCCTCTAGGGCTCTGTTTCAGGCTTGCAGGCTCATTTATTACATTGGATTTCTCATGCTTCCCCCAGCTTACAGACGTGGCTTGAACAGATGGGCACAATGCTACAGTTTGAAAAACTGATATATCAGCATAGAGGCAGCTTTTCCAGATTTGAGAAGATATCCTGGTTTAGCCCTGATGCATTTAGTACTGGACAGATGATTGCTGTGAAATATGGTATTACAAATATGGATATGTCCAGGGCCGTCTTTAATATGGTTTGGGCCCTGGGCAAACATTTTTTTTGGGCCCCCCTTCAGCTTATTTTGGGCCTGGCTGGTTCACATGTATGTGTTTTGGCGGCCCTCATTTGTGCAGGCACAGCATTGATTTGAATGGGCTGCCATGCCTTTGTTTCCTGCAGAAAAAAAGTGCATTCAGCATTTTAAAAATCAGTTGCCTTGAAATCCATTCTGCTTTTGCACCATGCTACTTACCTGCAGTTCTTGCACACACAAACGCACTGTGTTTTTAAAAGCGTGACCTAACCATCTAAAAATGCAGCGAGTTTGACAGTGCGGGAACTGCAGATAAGTCACAGCAGAATGGACAGACAGTGCTGTATTTCATTGCTCAGCCTATTACATGAGGCATCAAATGAATGGGCTGCTATGCCTGCACAAATGTGGACCGCCAAAACACATACATGTGAACCAGTCAGGCCCAAAATAAGCCCATCAAGCAGTTAAATACAGACAGTAATGCCGTGTGCTTTGAGGCCTCACTCAGCCTGGACTGCAGGTCTGGTCTGTGATTTGGGGAGTTCCTCTATTTTACACATGGCATGGCATGGGGTCCCATGGTGCTAAAGCAGAATGGACAGACGGTGCTGTGACCCCATGCCATGCCATGTGTAAAATACAGGAACTTTTTAAAACACTGACCAGACCTGCAGTGAATCATCAAATATTATAAAGACTTTGGGCACACTCTACAGAAAACTTCTATTTACAATATAGATTAGCAAACAGTGACATACATTGAAGAGCAGGACATGAAGAAGTCAGCCACATCGGGAAGAGCAAACTGGGGATATTATAAAATCACATTCTAATTCACTTTTATATACAAGCAGCACCCAGTGGCAGGAAGGGAGAAGTGCACGTCTAAAGGGAAGCCAGGGGTGCTGTACATTTTAAAACACTGGGAAGGGAAGCAGTACTGTCACCTGGCTGCGTGCCGCTGATGATTTTCAGCCTGATTTGTGGGCAGCACAGGGGCTTAACGGGCGGCAGGGCCGCCATCAGGAATTATGGGGCCCCTTACACAGCTTCATGCATGGGCCCCCTGAGCAGAGAACGGGAGGGGGGGTGCTGCCCCCTTAAATTGAGACGCGGGGGGGGGGGGCGGGGCTGCCGCAAATTTAGAAGCGGGAGGCCCTTTACAAAAAAAGATTTAATAAAGAAAAATATATATAAAAAAAGGGGTGTAGCCATCCAGGGACCTCTGGGCCCTTTAATAAAAATAAATAGAAAATATATATAAAAAATATATATTTTTAAAAAAAAAGGGGGTTGCCATCTGGGGACCTCTGGGCCCTTTAATAATTTTTATTTTTTTTATAAAAATAAACTACAAAAAAAGGGGGGTTGCCATCCGGGACCTCTGGACCCTTTAATAAAAAAATCAAATAAAAAAATATATTAAAAATAAACACTTATAAAAAAAAAAGTGGGGTTGCCATCCCGGGCCCAGGGAACCTCTGGGCCCTTTAATAAAAAAAATATAAACAAAAATAAAAAAGGGTGTTTGCCACATGGGGCCCTGGGGACCTCTGAGCCCTTTAATTATATATATATATATATATATATATATATATATATATATATATAAATAAAAAGGAAATAAAATATAAAAGGGGGTTGCCATCCAGGACCCTGGGGACCTCTGGGTCCTTTAATAATAATAACATTTATATTATATAGTATATATATATATATATATATATATATATATATATATTAAAAGAAATATATAAAAAAGTTTTTTTTTATAAAAAAGGGGGGTCGTCATCCGGGGCCCTGGGGAACTACGGGCCCCTGGGGACCTCCAGACCTCTAAAAAAAATTGGCCCTTTAATAAAAAATAAATTAAAAATATATAAAATAAATATATATTTTTATTTAAAAATAAATAAAAAAAGGGGGTTGTCATCTGGGGCCCTGGGGGCCTCTGGGTCCCTGGGGACCCCTAAAACAAAATGGCCCTTTAATAAAAAATAAAAATATATTTTAAAAAATTGGCCGTTTAATAAAAAATAAAATAAAAATATATAAAATAAATATATATTTTTTTATTTATAAATAAATAAAAAAAGGGGGGTTGCCATCTTGGGTCCTGGGCGCCTCCGGGTCCCTGGGGACCCCTAAATAAAAAATTGTCCCTTTAATAAAAAAAATATATATATTTAAAAAATTGTCCCTTTAATAAAAAATAAATATATAAAATAAATATATTTTTTTATTTAAAAAAAATAAAAAAAGGGGGGTTGCCATCTTGGGCCCTGGGGGCCTCCGGGCCCCTGGGGACCTCCGGACCACCGGACCCCTAAAAAAAAAAATTAAAAAAAAAAATTTTTTTTTTTTTTCAAAGGGGGTTGCTTTGGGCCCCCAACAGTGACAGGGCCCTGGGCAGCTGCCCCTGTTTGCCCTATGGTAGAGACGGCCCTGGATATGTCTACTCTAGATGTCAATGTTGCAGTCGAGGACTGTAAGTACTTGCTTTCCAAATGTTTCCCTGCAGGTTTCCCTGTTTTGCTAAGGTGGACCTAGTGTCCTGGCTATAAAGGGTGCTGGATATAGCCTTAAACAGCTATTAATACATTTCATGTGACTTTATTTTTAACACTGTTATACTGGAATGTTTTACTGAGTGAACAATATGTATCTTTATTGACTGTTTGTACAACTTTGAGACATCTCAAAAAACCTTTTACCTTTTTGATAGAAAAAAAAAAACTAAAACTTGTATTGCTGTTTGTGTTGCTTTCCAAGAGGTTCCCCCTTGCGTCCTGCTCTGATGATCACATGGGAAGACAGGAGAAATCTCATAATGGAGAGGGGCTAAAAAAACAACGACTCTTATCCAGATTCCTTGTTTCCTAGCTTGAAAAGTAACTCAACTTTTGTTGAGCAAAATAGTTGTTTGTTAGTCTATGTCCATGTGCAAAATAAATGTGAATTGGACTGTGATTATATAATTATCAATTAGCTGCTGCACTTGCAGGGTTCTAATGAGGAAAGTGGCAGAGCCAATAATAGTGATCTTAATGATAAAGTCATGAAGGGGTCAGAGAGAAGGAAATACACATCAAGGAGGAAGAAACTGAAAGGGGATGCCAATATCCCCCGATTGGGAGCAACGTCACACGACCGCGCAATTGTCAGTTAATGCGACGCAGTGCCGAGTCGCAAAAAGTGGCCCGGCCTTTAACCAGCCAAAACACAGAATTTGTGTCTTTCCAACTGACAGAACGACGGTCTGCCTGCGTACATAGCAGACCGTCGTTCTACTTCTTTCCCGAATGATTGGCAGGTCTTGGTCTTGGACCCACTGATTGGCTCCCGCTGTGTCCAATCATAGTGGGAGCAGGTAGCCGGTGGTGAAAAATGTTTTTTTTTTTTATGTCATTAAAAACAATCAGTGTGGGCTCCAGAGCATTTTTTGCAACGTTAAAAATGGGCATTAAAAAATTAGAACAAGCTCCGAATTTCCGCGTTGTCGTTTTTCACGTTGACGTTTTTCACGTTGTAAAAAATGGTCGTGTGTAGGCTTTAACGATGTGAAAAAAACATGCATGCTCAGAAGCAAGTTATGAGATGGGAGTGCTCGTTCTGGTAAAACTAGCGTTCGTAATGGAGATAGCACACTCATCACGCTGTAACAGACTGAAAAGCACAAATCGTCTCTCACCAAACTTTTACTAACACAAAATCAGCAAAAGCAGCCCCAAGGGTGGCGCCATCCGAATAGTACTTCCCCTTTATTGTGCCGTCGTACTTGTTGTATGTCACCGCGCTTTGCTCAAGCATTTTTTTTTTTCACAATCGTGTGTAGCTTGCAGGCTTAACAAGAATCGGGTTGAAAAAAACTTTGGCCCAGATTCACAGAGCAATTACGCCTGTCTAACTGGTGTTAGACAGGAGTAATTTCAAATTTTGCGTGCCGTATCACTAGTTTGAATCCTCAAACCATGATACGGCGGCTTCGGGCTTCGATCCGAGAGGCTTACGTCCTCGTAAGCCTTCGGATCTACACTGCGATATTTTTGCAGCCGCTGGGAGGAGTTTGCGTCGTTTTCATGCGTCGGGATATGCAAATGAGTTTTTACGGCGATCCACGAAGGTACGAGTGTCCCTCGCAATCGCCTACGTCATTTTTTGGCTACGTAATGTTAGAGGAGCTTTTTGCTGGTCTAACAGTGCGTAACCCATGTAAAGTATGGCCGTCGTTCCCGCGTCGATTTGAAAATATTATTTTTTTTTAACGTAACTCGTTCGGGAATAGGAATGTACGTAAACGACGCTACTACGACGTGACAACGTGATTTCGCGCAATGCACGGCGGGAAATTTGCGAACGGAGCATGCGCAGTTCGATCGCCGCGGGAAGGTGCCTATTTTAAATGCTTCACGACCCCTACTCGCGCAGATGGATTGCGACGGGAGAAATACACTACGCCGCCATCGTTTACTGGACAAAATCTACCTGGATTCCACGTAGAGCCAGGTAAAATACGGCGGCGTA
Organism: Rana kukunoris; assembly: GCA_029574335.1. NCBI lineage: Eukaryota > Metazoa > Chordata > Amphibia > Anura > Ranidae > Rana > Rana kukunoris. Next base: position 394,627,756 of record CM056049.1, read on the forward strand.
GTGTATTTCTGATACTCTACGATAATCTAATTCTCTGTGAATCTGCCCCTTTGTTTTTTCTAGACCATTAAAAATGGTCATGTGTACACGGCATCAGCCTCTTTGCACCTTACTGATCAAGTGAAAACAAACCCTTCATCACAGTTAATTAATTATGCTCAAATTATTTTATCTCACAATATAAATTCTATTTTTTTTATTCATTACCTGTAAAGAGTAAGGTCCCTTTCACATGGGCGATCTGATTAGGTCCGCCTGTCAGTCTTTCAGGCGAACCTGATTTGATGGTCCATGTATCTCTGTGGACTGGTGTGTATAAATGGACTCATGTAAATTAACCTCCAATCTGTTCTCGTTCACAAAATAAAAAGGTCTGGGTGGATCAAATCAGAGGGCAGTGGCTCCTGCTGCTGCCAATCACAGCCTGGGAGGAGGTGTGATTGCCGCCTATCAGTGCCACCTATCAATGCCGCCCATCATGGTCGCCTCATCAATACCCGCCAGTGCAGCCTATCAGTTCCTACCAGTGCCCATCGGTGCATCCTCATCAGTACACCTCAGTGAAGGAGAAAAATTAACTGTTGGCAACATTTTATAACAAACTAGGAAAAAGTTTTTTTTTTTTTGGTCTTTATTCGTTTATTTAGCAAAAAATGTAAAAACCTGTGGTGATTAAACACCACCAAACAACCATCTAAAAAATTATAAACATTTGGTTTGGGTACAGTGTTGCATTACCGCTCAATTGTCATTAAAAGAATGACAGTGTTGAAAGATGAAAATTGGCCTGGGCAGGAAGGGAGTAAAAGTGCCCAGTAGGCAAGTGGTTAAGGTACCATTCAGCTTCAGGTTGTAAATGTTGAATATAGATCATAATGGGAGTGCTGACAGACACTTTAAACAGGATGCAAGTAGGTTTCAGAACTTCTTGAAGCTTGTTGAAAGCCTGCTGAAGCCTGCTAGTAGCTTGCTTAAAGTGGCAACCAACGCTCCCATTAGGTTCTGTATTCAACATTTACAAACTGGAGTTGAATGGTACTTAAAAAGCTTCAAAACACTTGCTTGAAGCTTTGCAAATGCTTTGTCAAAGCTTGCTGTTCATACTGCTCTTATACAAGTTGAAGCATGTGTGAAGCAGGCCTACCCACTACATCTGCAGGACAGCTTGTTCTCAAAACCAATAGACTGGCTGGTGCACTAGGTGAAAATAAAAGGAACAAAAAAAGCCTAAAAAAGAAACCAAAGGTTATCTAATTACTAAATTAAATCTAACTACCGCATCTGAGAATTGGTAAGCTGCAATATAATGCTTTTAGATTTAATCTGGTTTAAGCTGACCATAGATGGATCAAAATTTGACTGGTTCGGCAGGGACTGGGCGAATTTCCATCCATGAGTGGCCACATTCACTCAACAGAAGATGATCTACTAATTGACTTCTGTTGAACTGGTTTGTTGAATTTTTTTTCTTAACCAGCAGCTGCAGCCGCTGATTGGTGTAGTCTGACAGTGGAGAATCCCAGCTGTTATGCCGCGTACACACGACCGTTTTTCATGACGTGAAAAATTTAACGTCATTAAAAACGATCGTGTGTGGGCTCCAGAGCATTTTTATGACGTGAAAAATTAAGAACAACGGTCATGTGTAGGCTTTAAGGACGTGAAAAAAACGTGCATGCTCAGAAGCAAGTTATGAGACGGGAGCGCTCGTTCTGGTAAAACTAGCGTTCGTAATGGAGATAGCAAATTCGTCACGCTGTAACAGACTAAAAAGCACGAAGACTGAAAAGTGCGAATATTCTCTCACCAAACTTTTACTAAAACAAAATAAGCAAAAGCAGCCCCAAGGGTGGCGCCATCCGAATGATACTTCCACTTTACAGTGCCGTCGTACAGGTTGTACGTCACCGCGCTTTGCTCAAGCATTTTTTTTTTCACGATCGTGTGTAGGCAAGGCAGGCTTGACAAGAATCGGGTTGAAAAAAACGTTGTTTCTTTCTAGATCTAGACCATTAAAAATGGAATACAATTTCAGCAGGGAGGGTTTTTCTATGCACCTTGATCCCACTGACCTTGATTTCATTCATCTATGGCCAACTTAACTATATAACAAATTATATTTTTGTTTGGTTTGTTTTTTCAGATACTGCTCACAATGAAGTGAGGGTATGAATAATAAACTCTAGTGTCTAAACATATACTGCGTGAAAAAAATATGTGAATTTCCTCTTTTTCTTGGGTTTTATCTAACCACTGTTATCATTGTCTTGAATGTGTATACTAATTGGGAATAAAACAGCACACAATTATCATTAGAGGAAAGTGCAAAAAAGGAAACGTAATTTTGGGTATTATACTGTGCATAGATGTATCTTTCCACGCATGCAAAATTTCAGGCAGCGGCTGGCCTACAAGATTCCACATACTGGTGCTTGAAAAATACATATGCTTCCTTTTAGCTTTAACAGCATAGTGGAAAGTTTTTTTTAGCATGCTATTTAGCTTGGCGCATGCACATTTTCTTACTTAGCATGGCAGCTACATTAGTGAATGTTTATTTATTTTTTATTGTTGTAAAATGTTCCTCTGAATATTCCAGACTTCTAGAAACATAAGGCACATAAATAGAATAATTTAGATGTTCAACATACATACACAGAAAACTAGGGCCAACCCATAGATATCATTGATCAGCTAGGTTTAGGGAATCGCAATCTCTCTGTGTCTACATTTGCGCACATTCCCACAATGCAAGCGTACTATAATTGTTTATCCTTGCTTTTGTTCTTTTTCAGCCCCAGCATGTTGCCTAAATCTTAAATGCTAATGAAAATGTAATGAAATATCAATTACCATTGCCTTTACAAATGGGGAAAGCATGGAAACAAATAATGAGAAAAGAGTTAGTGAACTGAATAAAGAAAAGAAAACAGTTTTTATTTATTTTTTAAGAATTTTTAGCTAAAACTCACCAAGTCGCTGACAAGAGGTATGGGTTTTCTCTTTCGTATGTCCGGCATACTGTCAATAATTATCAGACCACCAGCAGGCCTGACAGTGAGCATGGCAACAAGAACAAAGTGCATAAGATACCGAATACAGAAAGACTATTTTATCATATTACATTTGAAAAGGAATTTTTATATAACAGAATGTACCTTGTTTGGTATATAACTTTGCCAAACTATTTTTACTTTGCAATAAACTTAAATAAAAGCATTAAAAAGAAACAGGGTCCACCAGAAAAAGGTACATGACTATACATGAGCACCAATGGCTTCCATGATTTTCTTCACATTTAACTGAATAATGCAGATTAATGCCTATGTGAGACCCTTTATCCTTATATGTTCTAAGTTGTCTTTTTCTAAAATGTAACAACATACTGTATGAATGTATTTAATTACTTTAGAAAAATTCAGTAAAATTGCATTTACAAGAGCATTTTTTAAACACATACATACCATTCTTGTTTAAAAGAAGGGCGCTATAAAGCACTGACCATGTAACACGAGATATATATATATATATATATATATATATATATATATATATATATATATATATATATATATATATATATATATATGTATGAATGTATAAGTATATCCATAATAAGTGCACAAAGATTTTAGGAAATTACTTTTGTTCAGTTGATAAAAGGACACTGTCCTTTCACATACCCATCTTTAAACCACAGAGACTTTGACATATTTCCACTGCTTTCACCTCTCGCCTGCAAGAGAAAAAGTGAGATTTTATATACTGAAAAACATTTTTAAGCCTACAGTCACACTAGGTAAGATTTAAAGTAGTGCGATTTAAAGCCCGACTTCAAGCACTGGTTCTGCCCTACTTCTGTGAGATTTGTAATGATTTGATATGCCTTCAGTGCTACTTTATGAGAGGGTCTAGAGAAACAGTGATTTTATATACAAAAGTTTAACTTTCAGGCTCAAGTAGTGCTGATTTAGACACAGGTATGCTTTGCAGCCAGATTTACATTATAGTCTATGGCAGTGAAATCGTGCTGAAGTGCTGAAAAAGTAATACATGAAAAACTTCTCAAATCGTACTACTTGAAATCAGATCTGTTTAAGGCCCCTTTTCACAGTAGTGCGATTTCAAAGTCGCGCAATTTTCCTGTCACGATTTTGCCACGATTTCAGGGAATGCCAGTGTAAACTTGAGGTCTATGGACCTGAACTTGCATGAAAGTCGGACCAAAGTAGTGCAGGGACTGACTTGAAGTCGCACAGATATGAATGGTACTCATTGGAAATCATGGGTTAAGGTTGCAGTCCCAAGTCGCAGGACAAGTCGCACAAGTGTGAAAGGGGCCTTAGTAATTAACTGTAGATTACAAATAGTATTTACTACTAATCTTTGAATGCCTTTAAAGCTGTACAGAAGAGGAATGCTCAAATTTTGTTAAGTGCTATAGACTATTGAGAGGCTGTCTATATGAAAATAGCTGAAAATATATGAAAATAGCTCTTCGCTCACATACAGCACAGGGCAGGCAGTGTACGAGCAGTGAAAAAAAAAATATTTGAAGTATCATTCTTGTTGTCTAAGTCACTGATGAAGGAAATATATGCTAAAAGCTACTTTTCTTGTTGCCTAACCAATCAACTTAATGAGGATTCTAGTTGCTATGGGCATATGTTTTCCTGTTAGCACACTGTTAGCACACGTATCACTCATGTCCCCATGTGTTAGCTATCTCTCATCCACAAACTCAGGCTGAAGTGTAACTCCAGTGAAAACTTTTTTGTTAGTTGAGGTGTATATTGATGTCTTAGTTTCTACTGCGGAGGTGTCCTTCATATCATTATGACAGGAAGTTAGAGGAAAACCCTTCACTTTAAAAGCATTTTTTTTAGTAAAGTGGGGAAGAGTAAGATGCTCATTTGGAAAAAATGTATTCATTTCCTATCCCGACGGTAAAAAAAGGAACTTGGGGGACCCTTTCTAACGGGAATTGAGACAACAATAACCATCCTAAGAAAGGATGTTAATTTTAAAGAGTGTTTCCTTCTTTGTGCCCACCATTACTGGGATGCAAAGGTACAGAAGCAACACCCCAATGTGGATACAGAAACAAAAATACATCTATTTTAATAATTTCAAGCTAGCACTAAAAAATAAAATTAGGGGTTGGGCTTTTGTTTGTGTTGGATCTGTCTCTTTCTTCGTACAAGTCTATGGGATTGCAAAAGCACACGAAGCAGGTAAAATGCAGGCCAACTGTACCTGCAATGATTTCTGAATAATCTGGAAAGTATCTCAAACAAATGCAATCTGTGTTTGCCTAAAAGTCTGCCAACACAGATCCCAAATGTTACTTGTTATTGATATACAATATTGATCATTTCTAAATCCTACCCTAAAACCAAACTTGTTAGAAAGGTGTAGCTTGGCTTTAACAATAATTACTAACAGGGCTATGGTAACATAAGTTAGATAACAAATATTGATAAGGGTACATTTACATGTGAATTACTTTTCTTTAATCACTTTTCATAAATCAAATGAAACACACACATACCAAAACCAGAAATTGAGAAGCAAATGTGGTTTTATGTATTACACATACACAAACACTTACACACACACACACACTGCACATTAAAAAGGAATACAACAATAAAGTAATAGTGAATGAGATACAATTATAGAGGACATGAAATGTCATATAATGTTGAAACTATAAGGCCTCGTACACACGATCAGTCAAAACCGATGAAAAAGGAGTGAAGGTCCGTTTCATCGGTCCAAACCGATCATGTGTGGGCCCCATCGGTCAGTTATCCTTCGCTCAAAAAAAAGAGAACTTACTTTAAAATGTAACCGATGGACGCCTACCGATAGGTCAAAACCGATCGTTAGTATGCAAAAGCATCGGTTAAAAAGCCTTGCATGCTCAGAATCAAGTCGACGCATGCTTGGAAGCATTGAACTTAATTTTTTTCAGCACATTGTTGTATTTTACGTCACGTTTTTTTTTAACCAATGGTGTGTAGGCACATCAGACCATCAGTCAGCTTCATCGGTTAACGGATGAAAATGGTCCTTCGGACCGTTCTCATCGGATGGACTTATCGTGTGTACGCGGCCTAACAGTTGGGCTAAATTATTGGTAAAAAAAAAAACTATTGTCATACAACAACTCAATTGCCAGAGATTGGCAAATGGACACAACTTTTGCCGGCAATTATTCGAGGACTTACGCTTTTAGGAAAAACCTGGAGAATGTGTGAACAGAAGACCAAGCCTTACAAATCTGAGAAACAGGAGTATGATGATGAAAAGGCAAGAAATGGCCTTTTCACACAGAGATTCAGTCTAGATACGTCTATCAGATTTTCAAATGGATCCAGACTGAACCTTAACCTCTTGGTGTCGGCCTCTCAGTGGGTGGGCCTTGGCTCTGAGCACCAAAAATTGCTGTGTGACCTTTTCTGTTTAGATGGATCTAAACCGATGTAAACAGTTCTAAATGAATCCCGGACATTTACATCCATTTTGTTTATATTTAAGAACCATTTTTACTTTTGTTACCTATGATTGTTTTCTGCAACAACTAACAAAACTGATGCAAAAATGAAAGTAGGATGATGTAAACTGATCTGAAATTAAGTGAAAACATATCAAAACTGAACTGAACTGAGCTGAAGACGGATATAAAAATGAATGTAAACTGAGGCTCCATGCACACTAATGTTTTCTTCTGCTCCTAGAAGCTATTGAGCATTTTTTTCTGCTCCTAGAAGCTAGTAGTGTTATCTTATGAGTCCATGCACACTATTTTATGTTAGAAGCGTTTTTCAAGCTTGAGTAGAGTTTCTTGGGAGACTTTTCCCTCCTAAACAATCCTAGACACTACGAAACACTACTAAAACACTACTAACAACTTTTCTCAACCATTTTTTTCTTCATGTACTGTAACAACGTTAATAAAATGCTAACGCTCCTAAAAGCTTCTAAAAGCTACTAAAATGCTACTATAAGTCGGCACCAAAAAAAAAATATTATCAGCGTTTTTCATCCAGCGTTTTTCTCTAGCATTTTTTGAGCTTTTTCCATGGAGCCTAAAACTGTTTGTCTTAATGTGACGGAATGGACGACGCCTGTGTGAAAGGACACAAATGCTCACTGTACCCTAGTGGAGTAGGCTTAAAAGGGAAAAGGATTAACTTTATCTGGTAACTCATATGCCGTGTACACATGGTAAGACTTTTGAACGGGCAAAACTTTCCGACGCTCTATCTAAGGCCTCGTTCACACGACCGAGAAACTCGACAGAATCCATCAAGAAACTTAATAGAAAACGGTCGTGTGTATGCTTTTCATCGAGAAAACTGCAGAGGAAAAAAGAGAGCAAGTTCTCTTTTTTCTCAACGGGAGTCTCAATTTCCTCGTCGTGTTCCTCGTCGGGCTGGTTTTCAACGAGAAATACGTGTGTATGCTTAGAAACCTGCGCACCTTCGGTAAAAGTAGCGTTTGTAATGGAAATAGCACATTTGTCAAGCTGTAACAGACTGAAAGTGAACATGTCTCTTACCAAACTTTTACCTAACACGCAGTAACATGAGATTAGAAAAAGCAGCCCCAAGGGTTGTGCCAGTGGAATCAAACTTCCCCTGCTGTTGTATGTGTTGAAGTCACCGCGTTTGAGAACGAGGAAATTTGGTGTTGACTGTGTGTACGCAAAGACAGCTTGTCAAGTTTCTTGACAAGCCTAACAAGGAACTCGTCGAGGAAAACGATGTGTCTTTCCCGACTAATTCCTCTGTCGTGTGTACGAGGCATAAGTCCGTTGGAAATTCCAATGGAAAAAGTCAGATGGGGCATACACACGGTCAGAATATCCAATGAAAAGCTCCCATTGGACTTTTTCCATCAGAAATTCCGACCGTGTGTATGCGGCTTTAGGTCATACACAAAAATCTGTCAAATCAATTTTCACTTAGAAATTCTAAAACTAAAAGCTAGAAGCCCTTTTTTCTGCTTAAAGAAAGCAGTGGCTGACAGGTCAAACAAATGGCCCTTACCACATTCAGGCAATGGGAGAAATTTCTTTGGTGTGAAACCAGATAGCAACGATAATTTGCCACAAATTTGTGGCAGTGTTGAATTGTAAGTCTGTTAACTTTGCTGCACATTTTCATTGGCAAGTTGTACACTTGTAGAGCACTTAAAGCAAGTTAATGCCATTTTGGGCAAAAAAAGATTGTTGGTCCCAAAACAACCTAGTTTTTAGTTAGGATCAAATGGGACACTTACAGAACAATGCTGATAACTGGGAGGCTGAAACCACAAGAAAGGCTGCCTTGCAGGATAACAATGTGAAGGAAATGTATCAAAAAAGGTTCAAATAGAGGTCTTTGCAATTCTAGGATTAAACAACACAGTTGGAGTAGGGTCAAACAGGGGAACCCCCTTGAATAAAAGTACAAACTAGTAAACTGGTAGCAAGGTGATGCTGAGAAAGAACAGGCAGGCCAAATACCTGATCCTTTTTGGTGCTAGGAATAAAATGTTGTTCTACTTCCAAGTGAAGGAAAAAACATTGCCTGCAAAAAAGGCGCAAGGGGAAAGACATCTTTTGACAAAAAAACTTGCTGGAGGAAGATCTACAAGCATTAAGCATTGTCAGAGTAAAATAATCCACAGTGTCTCTGTCTCATAAGCTGGGTTCTAAAACCTAAGCCATCAAACCAGTGACGAAAAAATTTGGTGGAAGATCTATTCAATCTGTTAGAAACCATGGAACATCAGTGTACCAAACCCTTCAACACCACATCTGGAGCTAAGAGAGTTACTGGAATACCTCCACTTTGGATATTTTGAAGCAGACTAAGTAAGAACTTCAGTGGAGGGAAGGCATGAATCAAAGCATGCTACTCCTGTGACGCTACCGGGGCATGCACCACATTCACTAGTGGGTTCTGGAGGTACATCTTGCTGAAACAAGATGCTAACAAATTAACATCTGGTGTCCCCAAATGCAGACATACACTATGTTCTGGAGCATCTGCTGATAATTCTCCAGTAATGGGAATATGCACCAAAGAGATTGCTGGATAATGAAGCACTACTTAAAAGAAGATAGACTATTTCTGTGACTGCCCCACCCCACCTGGTGCCCAACTGATGATTAACGTAAGCCACATTGTCCAAATTAAACCCATATTTGAAGTCCCTGTCAGTAGGGGTCCAGTGAATTAATGACAGACTAAGTTCTCGCAACTCCAGGATGTTGATTGGGAGTTTGAATTTCTCCAGAGACTAATAATTCTGAACAGATTATGTTATGTTTAATGAACAGCCTTTTTCAAATCCAGCCACGCTGGATTCTCCATTGGACTGTGATTCGTACTCTGACTTGGCCATTAACTTTGTTAACTTTGTTGTCTTGCTAAAAGACAAATCATCTGCCAAGACTCTGGTTTCTTGCAGACTCTATTAGGTTTTTCTCCAGGATTCCTTGGTATTTAGCTGTATTTATTCTATCCTCACAAGCCTTTCAGGGCCTACGGCAGAAAAACATCCCCAGAGTATGATGTTGTTACCATCATTCTTCATGGTGAAAATGATAAATTTATGATGTGTAGTTTATGGCTTACGTCAAAGTGGTTGCTCTGATGGCCACAAAAGTTCTTGCTTGGTTTTATCACAAAATGGAACCTTTTCCCAGCTACCTTCAGAGTCTCCTAGGTGCCTTCTGGCAAAGTGTAGGTTAGACATACTTTACCATACTTTACAAAGGTATTTTTACTATCAATTGAATTTCATTCTCTTCATTTATCTGATTATATGACTATTATAATTATTCTAAACCATTTTGCAGAGATCATTTTTCACTTTGACAATAACTAGTATTTCTTTGTTGACTGATTAAAAAAAAAAACAATTCCAATCACTGTGATTCCATTATCTTTGATAATAAACATAAACAATTTCTAAGGGGGTGAATACGGTTTATAGACACTGCATATATATATATATAGATAGATATAGATATATATTTATAAATATATATCTATATATAAATATATATTTTTTAAAATAAGTGGTTTAGACACCATGGTTATACCTGAGCCCATACTCAGAGAATACCTTGAGATAATCATCGCTCACTGCTCACCTACCTGTACTGGATATCTCTGGCCTCTTTGCATGGGACAAAGTGCTGTTTGGGAAGAGGGTATGAGCAGGGAGGGGGCAGAGAGAGGGAGTCGTTCTGAATGGAAAAAAAAATCACAAAATGACACAAAATAAAAAACAAAATACAAATACAAATAAAACAAAATATGAACATATAAAAATGCCAGTCAGACAAGGTAACAAAAAGGTGACTGAGCTATGAGTACTGTGCAGTTGAAAGAAGAATTAGGTAACAGTACATGCACTATTGTTAGTCCCAATTTTATCTGGTGAGTAGAGTTGTTTTACACTTACTTCTTGCAGCTGCATCCGCACCTTGTTAAATGCTCTCAGCCAATTAGATTTGGCCCTCGACATTCCTGTGCTCTCATCTCTGTGATTTGTGAAGACATAATTAATGTAATAATACTGGATAGGCTATTTGGCAAAACAATAGTAATAGTAAGCATTAGTAATGTTTTAAAAATAGGAGTTCAAATAAGCTCCATGAGCAGGGCCCTCCTATTCCTTTTGTATTGAACTGTATTGTAATCCTACTGTCACACTCTACATTGTAAAGCACTGTGTAAACTGCTATATAAATCCTGTATAATAATAATATAGTATTTCTATAATGACTGATCAACCATAACTTTTTGACCACCTACCTAATATTGAGTAGGTCCACATGTAGCTGCCAACCTGCCCTGACCTGTCAAGGCATGGATGCCACTAGACCTCTGAAAGCAATGCTATCGTATATGGCACCATGCTGTCAGAAGCTGATCCTTTACATCCTGTAAGTTGTGAGGTAGGGCCTTCATAAATCGGACTTGTTTTTCAAGGACATCCCATAGATGACCAATGTATTGAGATCTGGAGAATTTGAAAGCCAAATCAACACCATGAACTCAATGTTGTGTCCCTCAAATCATTCTTAACCACTTTCCTACTGGGCACATGGCACTGACAGGTGGCACTGGGGACAGATGGCACTGGGGACAGATGGCAGTGGGGACAGATAACATTGACAACAGGTGGCACTGATAGGTACTGTGGGCACTGTATTTTTAATGCAGCACATTCACACTGCAGCACAGGTCGCTCTCCCTCCTCACACGCGGTCTCTGTGTGAAGAGGGAGAGCCGGCGATGAGAGATGACATGTGAGATCATTTCTCATTGGACACGCTGATCAAGTGCTAAATGTGATTGGCCATTTAGCACGATTTGTGATTGGCTGTGTCCAGGGGAGACGGCCAACACAGATTTTCCCCCGATGCACGCCCGCGGCGGTGCGCAGGGAGGAAGTAAACAGGAGGACGTCCAGGGACGCCCTCCCGGCAATTGAGCGCCGTGCTGTAGACGTCTTTTGTGGTTAAACCATTTTTTCGCAATGTGACAGGGTGCATTATCCTACTGATAGAGGTCACAGTCATCAGGAAATATAGTTTCCTGGAAGGAGTGTACTTGGTCACTGGTCAGCAACAATGTTTAGATAGGCTGTACGTGTCAAAGTAACATCCAACATAAATGGCAGGACCTAAGGTTTCCCAGCAGGACATTGCCTAAGCATCACACCTTTGCCATCTTGCCTTCTTCCCATATTGCACCTGGTGCAATCTCTTCTCCAGGTACATGATGTGCACGCACCTGGCCATCCACATGATGTAAAATAAAAAAAGTGATTAATCAGACCTGGCCACCTACTCCCATTGGCTCCTTGGTCCATGCTCATGTGTCCATTGAAGGTCTTTTTGGCTGTAGACACAGGTCAGCATAGGCACCCTGACTGTTCTGCAGCTATGCAGTCCTATACATAACAGACTGTGATGCCCATTTTTCTGCTTTCAACACATCAAGTTCAGGGAAAACTATATATCAATATTAATATTAATATATAGATAGTAATATCAATATTATTCACTTAACCTGTCAGTGGCCATAAAGTTATGGTTTCTTGGTGTCCATACTATTGTGCTTTAAAGAACTTTCAGATTTTAGTGCTTGGTGGACATTGAGTTATTATACAACTTCTATACTGTCCATCTTTCCTTATTCATTTTATATTTTCCTCTTGCAGGTGACAGAGCAATAGAGCAATATGCTAGTTAAATCAGTATTAAACTAAAAAACACAAATACAATATATTGCAGCTTAAATGTGCTGGCTGCATTTGTTTTCTCTGTTTGGCTTTTTTCACATTAGTTTTACCTTGTTATCGTGCCAGTAACACAATTCCTGTCTTATTGCCCGTACACACGATCCAAATATTGGACGACGGATCGTACAACTTTTTTCGCTTAATAGTCGCAAGTAAAATTAAATGGGTTATTAAAGTCACGAAAATTCTCGCACGACAGAAAAAAATAATCGGAAGCGATGTCATGTGTTGTAATGTATTTGTATTGTATTGTTGGACGACAACTGTATTGACTAAAAGAAAATCGCACGATCTGACATCAAACGAGGAAAATTTTCGTGCTTGTCCGATCGAATAATATCGGATGAACTGTCTAGAAAGTAGTGTACACACGATCCGAAAATCGTACGATTCTTTCTCGGATGATCGTTTCCGTCCGATATTCAGATCCTGTGTACGGGCCATTAGGTTGTCTCAACTCTTGATAGTGAAGCGGCAAGTGTTAGATGCACTCCAGCTAACACTTTTTAAGCAGTTATAACTTGGGATAAAGGTTTTACATAAATGTATAAAAGCTGACCATTGTAACTCAGTGTTAAATGGTTTGTGACAACCCTCTAACTGCTGATTTTCTGGCTGAATCATCAGACAAGAGAAAGCGAAAAAAAATCTACATAAAGGTAAGCTACAATATAATACATTTTTGTTTTGGCGTTTAATACCTCTTTAAAGAGAAAATCATGTAATCATTTATGTAGTAAATATTGTGCTGCAAGCTAACATTTATTAAAATGTTCTTGTAAAGGGAATATGTCACAAAGCTAAAGTATATACCTGTCTCAGGAATCTCAGAATCAAGCATTTTCTGACTCAAAGGTCACTTATTAGCATTGTGAAGATTAGGCTATTTGCATTCAGTGTAAATAATGTAACTGCTCCAGAATTAGCATGCATTTTGTGAATCAGCAAATTGCTTCCATCAGAGGCCTCTGGGACAGGCATTTATTTTTGTGATGGATTCCCTTAAAACCTGCATGCTTCAGCCCAAAAGATTTGTTTAGTAGAGATATTTAGAAAAACCTGTCAGCATAGGTACATGGTTCATGTTCATCCCTATGCATCTGTTATCACTTGGTGAGTCACCAATTTAGAATAAGCACATGCATATCAGGTGATGGGACTTCTGATAAGCATAGGCTTTTTCCCGGTTGATGATTCACTAAGTGATGCAAAAACGATGATGTCAGGCCAGAACCTACAAGCTCCTTTTTAAGGAAGCAAATTAGATCAGTTTCCAACAGCCCCAGCTTTTTTTTTTTGTATTTGGCCAAATAGTCTAAATCCCTAAATTAGTGCAAGAAATAAATTACATTGATTTATATCCATTTTTACTCTTCCTATTCCTAGTGTGCAGAACTCATCCCAAACAGTTTTTCTTTCTCACCTGTCTATCAAAGACACTTGGACTACTGGTACTGCCTCAATCTCTGGTGTAGCTTCTGGAGTCCGCTCTTTTTGAACTGGAATTTCTGGGGGTGTTTTCTCCTTACTCTCTCCAGATAAGTACAATGTGTCCTCTAGCTCATATTTAATTTTTTCAGCCTTATCTTCTTCTTCTGGAAGCTCATCATCATAAAGTTCTCTGTCAGAAAGCTGACCCCTGCTGTCAGGGTAGCCACCTTCATCATCATCTTCTTCACTGTACACTTCAGGGCCTTCTTCTGCTTCCCAATTTGGAGAATCCTTTTGGTAGCTGACAGAACTATGACAAGAGTGATACGAGTCTCTGTCCCGTTCTTCTTCTATTTCAGAACCCTGAAGGCTGTCATTTTCGGGGTCAAAATCATCACTTAGCTGTGTAGAATCTCGGCTAAGTTCCCCAGAGGAGGCATAACGACTGCTTCCAGTAGGACTAGAGAAATCAAAACATGGGGCAGAAAAATGAAAGCAGAAGAATAAACATAATTAAAGTACATCTCCCATCTGTCATTGTTACATATTAAACCATCAGAATGAATAGGCACATTTTTCCTGAGTCTTTTTATGGTATTCAGTCAAATCAAAATTTCTATAAAATTCTATTCTGTTCTGATTTGTGTAACTATTTTTGGGTAAAATTTTGGACATTCCTTCATATTAAAATATACCTCTTACCTATTCCTCAAACAATCCTGTTAACTACAATATATATATATATATATATATATATATATATATATATATATATATATAAACATAGCAAAGTGACCAAACAGTCCACCTAGCCAGCTTCTTTCTTTTTTTTTTTGGTTGTTGGTCGGTTATTGTTTTAAAATTCACTTAAGCTTAGTACTGAAGTTACAGGTTCAGCTTAGGGCTGGATAAAAAAAAACCTGAAGAGTTCAGGAGGAGATCCTGTACTAACAATGCGATTTTAGCACCATTTTTCTTGCCCATCATATGAGCAGGTCCTGTGTCCCCCTCTAAAACTATTACAGGATTGCACAAGAATCCTTTTTTCTTTCAGCATTGATTGGAGCATACAGTAAACCACCCAGATATCCAAAAACAGTCCCAAGCAAAGGTGAGAAAAAAAACATTTACAACTCACAGGCAACTGCCAGCAGTGAAAATCCCTACAGATTACCCAATTTGCAAGGCTTTCCAGCCAAATGAGGTCTTGGCTATGGATGCAACGTTCACACAGCGATTGAGCGTAAACCAAGGATCAGATGGCATCCTTGAGTAGTGGGACTATAATGCACATGCAGAGTGTAAAGTGGAGAAAGCCAGGACCTTACTAGAAGTAAGATAAGTGAATCAGGGAGGAAGGTATGTCTTTTCCTCGGTGGACTACACTTACAGAGGTTTTTTACATTCTTTAGACTGTTACATACATCTTATTTGATAGAGGGTTTATCTGCATGAATACACACAGGCCTCAAGATAATATATAGTGAGAACAAAACGTGTTATATATTATTATTACTAGTGTAGCTTTGACATTTGATGTGAACCCACAGGCTTTCGTGGTTCCATATCACATGTCTGCACAGGCTTAAACCTAGTTTTCTGCTGTATTGTGCATGTGTGTGCTTCTAAAAAAGGGCACGGACATGTTCACATAGGCCACTGTGCTGGTGCAGAATTCATAAGAAAGTGAGCAGGATTTCTGTTTATCTTTGGAAGCACAAGCTCCCCTTTAATAAATCAGGCTCAAGTGGGTGGATTTACTAGAGGGAAATAGGTTCTCCACTTTGCAAGAGAATTTTACCCTAGCTTTGTGAATGAGGTGATGCACTGCTGACTTCCATAATCAAATCATCTTATTCCTTCTTTAGAAAGTTTATTTATGACACATCAAGTTAAGGGAAAATTCCCTTGCAAAGTTGCCTATTAACCCTTAGTATATTAACCCCATGTGTGCACATATTAAAGCAAAACTGGCTTGAACAAGAGCAATATATTTTCAGCGTAAATAAATTAACCATCAAGAAAACAGATAGGAAAATGCAAAAATAGATAACTGAAAGTCTTATGCCCCGTACACACGATCGGAATTTCCGATGGAAAAAGTCCGATGGGCTTTTTTCATCGGATTTTCCGATCGCGTGTAGCCCCATCTGAGTTTTTTCATCGAAAATTCCGATGAATTCCATCGGACTTCAGATATAGAACATTATGGGCCAGATTCAGGTAGAGTTAGGCGGCAGTATCAGTGATACTCCAGCCTAACTGTCACTTTAAGCCGGCGTTTCTGTTTTCTGTAACCAGAAAACAAGAAACGCCGGGTTGGAGTTCCGATGCGATCGGCGTAATTGAATTTCGCCATCGCATCGCAACTTTAATTTAAAAATGGCGCCGGGGGCGTTCCCGCTGATTTACGCTGAAAAAATATGTTAATCAGCGGGAATCGGCAATTCACGATCGTATTCGGGCGCGACGCAGTGACTTTCCGACGTTTCCGTAAGCGATACGCAGCGTAAAGATAAAGCAGCCCCCTAGTGGAGTATCCTATGTTAAGTATAGCCGTCGTCATCGCGTCGAAAAAAAAAAAAACGCGTCGCTTGCGTAAAACGTCCATGAATGGGGATTTGACGTCATTGACGTTCACTGACAGAATTTGGAGCATGCGCACTGGGATGCATTGACAGTCGACGCATGCGCAGTACGTTCGCCGCGGGATCGCGCTTATTTGAAATAATACACGCCCCGTACCCGCCCAATTTGAATTCCGCCGGCTCATTTGCGATACGCTGCCGCAACTTTAGGAGCAAGTGCTTCATGAATAACAGCACTTGCTCCTAAAATTTCACCAGCGTAACGTAAATGAGAAACGTTACTCCAGGGCAAAGATGCTCCAATCTACCTGAATCTGGCCCTATATATCTATATTTTTCCGATGGAATTCCGATGTGATTTGGCCGGGCAAAAGCCTGATCGTGTGTACGCGGCATTAGATTATAACTCTAATTTTGAAAATTCCACCAGTAGAGTAACCACTGCATTACTGCAAACTCATCATTACTTTTAGTAAATGGGCTTCAGTTCTACTTATTAACCCAACATGTTACAAATTTCACTGACATTTTCTGTTTTAAAACTATGGCAACATGTTGACAACTGACAAATTCCAGTTTATCAAATATACAAAATGATCTTGGAGTGGGTTATAGAGAATCCAGCTGTGTTCGTTGTGTAATATGTGTTATATAAAATATTTGCAAAAACAATTAAAATCTATGTACGTTTTTATCAGTATAGGTATAACTCTGCATTACTTCTCTTATTGTTTTATACATTTTCAAAGTACCACACACAACTGAACAGTGGAGCCCATATACCATAACATGTAGAAGAATTATCAGTAAATTGGAAAAATAAATAGATCATACACTGACCCCAACTTGCAACAGGAAAACCTTAAGCGCGCATGCAGACAGATATACAAATACACACCCCATGACAGGCCAAGAATAACTTAAAAATATTCTGAAAATTTAATATAGAAACAGTAAATTCACTGAACCTCATGTAGAGAAATCTTGGATCGTCAGCTAAATGATCTAGTTCTGTATTATCCTACGTGGAATTTTTTTATTATTATAATTTTGCTAAGAATTTAGTTAAATGTATTAGTAGTAAAAATATAGTTTTGTGTCTGCATACACTGTAGTAATTTATATTGTTAAAGTAAAACATTTACATTATTTTGATAGACTGAATCCGTTGCTTTTCACATAATGCTAACAGGCTCAACCCTGTATCAGAATGGATAAGCCAAATTCTAGGTTTCACTACATCCTCACTGAAAATGTAGTCTGATATTGGATTCCTCAATTTTAGAGGGGAAGGGGAGGGCAGAGGAGGACACATCACCAATGTTTTGTTTCAACTGATTGAGAATTTTATTTTGATGAAAATATCCCCCATTTTTTGTAGTCGTGTAAAACTATGCTTTAGGGAGAATGTCCCAAGTTTTCCCCAATTGCACAAATGCACATGTATGATGAACACAGACAATCCATTAGGTAACAAAAGTCTGGGATAGAAAATCCTGGTTTCTTTAAAAAAAAATCTTTATAATAGTAGTCAGGGGCGACAGTCCTTTACAGTATACAAGTATATCATAAGTACACATGACAAAATGTGTGCAAAATAATACAGTTTGTCCTGGGAAAATATAACTTGTTTAACATAATATTAAAGGCAGAGTCCAAATGTGTATACATTTGGTCTATCACTGCAAAATCTGACTTTGTCTTTTCCTTTCATCAAGGGGAATAAGGTCATCTTTTATTTATGCTTTTCACTGTTTTAGTGTATTATGACACCAAACCAGCTTTTACTCTGTTCTTTAACTTCATGATGTTTGGAAGAATAATCTGCTTTGGAAAATCTCAGAGTTTTGTGGGGGTTTTTGTCCTTTTAATTTAAGGTGTTCTCTGTATGATAACAAATTTAGTTTACTAATATAAAAAAGCAACATTTGTAAAATAGTGTGTTTACAGTACATATATGCTTATGCAATCTAAAGAAGCTATTTGCAAAACTAATGTTGTGAATTGATTACTACAAAAGCAAAGGTGTTACATTTCAAATAACTGCTGAACCTAAAGCTAAAGTTTACCTAAACTGCCCGAGGGCCCCATGCCACTAGGGGGCCCCATCAAGGTTGCCAGGCTCAGTAAAACCAGGGACAGTATGTAAAAATGTGTGTTTTTATTTTACATCTGTCTCTGATATGTCTGAAACCGACATGCTTTTGATGTGAAAATCCTGAGATTTTAACTGCCCCGCCTCTGTACTACCTCCTGGTATGGTGGCCATCTGTAAGCCCGGGGGCCCCATTATCTTCTATTGCCCCATGATTTGTCAGTCAGGCCCTGTGCACACTGTAGTCTGTGCTGTAAGTTGCAAGTTGCTGTAAGTTTTTATTTAGGTTTTGAGATTAATGTGGATATGTTAGAACTTGCTTGGGGCACATTATTTAAAGAAACATGTCACCTCACACATACAGGGCTAAATGACAGTGTGTCTGCAAAGGGCATTCCCCGACCCCATATATTCACCTTACCTTAACTCCCTATCAACTACCTGCTCTTACACTACCTGTGCTAAAAATCAGCTGTGTTGTAAAAATGGAGTGGTGATGTCACACAATTGGATTTTAAGCCAGGGCACTGTCACAGTGTCAGGTATTTTTGATAAATGTGAAAGAACCATTGACTTTGCAAGCACACAGAGGTGAGTACATGGTGGTCAGTGGATGCCCGGCAAAGAGACACTGTAACTTTTCTCTTGATGTGAAAGGTGACAATGTCTCTTTAAAGCATATTTTTGTGGCTACATGGACGGAGACATATAAGTACTGTGCATACAGCAATAAACTATTTAACCAGGCTCTTTTAAGCCATGCACACTGTTAAGCACTGCACACTGCTGCCCACAGTATGCTATATGTGATGCAGCTTTTCACTCTTCTGTATTTCCAGGGGTGTCCTTTGACTTTTGGAATCCTAGCAATGTCCCTGGGCCCACAAACACTGTAAACCACTGTAGAGCAAGTGTCTCAAGGGTTACTGTAGGTGAATGGGACTAATTTCACTGTGTGAATATTTACTTCAGTTATTGAACTGTAACATGTAAATTTCTGTTTACTTATTTCATTTGCACATCATTAGATAATTGAAGTGAATATTCACACAATTGATTTTGTAAAGATTACCAACAACTCTAGTATAGTAAATAAGCCCAATAGCGGCCACATGTTGAATACAGAATATAACTTTGAGCAGGACTTCTTTTGGTTGATTTATAGACCTGTGTTTGACTATTTAGTTGGAAGATTGCAGTTAAAATTGTTATATTGCCATTTTATTATATGCACTGCTGATTAGCAAGAAACTGCACTAACATTATTTAATCTTTAATAAAGTAATAATGGTCAGTAACTTGGTATTTATTTGAAGGTGACCCTTGCTGCTACTGCCTTAACTGTATTGGTCTTATTTACCGTGTATTTTTTCTTGATTGGAAGCAGTGCTATCCTGCTTTTCACGTAAATATTCCTGTATGAAGGAAGTAAATTTTTTCTGTACTTTTAAACCTAACTAACTCTCCAGTGCCAAAGCATCTGTAATAAGTAGAAAATTATCTTACAACATTCCGAATCCTTCTCAAGAGCCTTGTCAATTACATCAGTTAAATATGTTATGGCCTGTCTTGGCATGTGCAAAGGACGAGCACAGCACTCTGCAGCACCAACACTGCAACATTTTGGGACTGACCCACCTATCAGACAGGTCTAGTGACTGCCGGCTCTCCAGAGAGTGCTGCCGACTGGTGAGGCGGCTTGAACCGGAGACAGACTCCCCATCACTGCGCCCGTTAGTGGCAGAGTCTGCGCTATCGTAATGCCTGCCATGCAGGGAAAGAGGAGACAGGTCAGAGGGGATCACACACACCCCTCCATCCTGCCATCCCACACACATTAATATAATAAGAAATGTTAACCATAATCCCATAATCAGTTTAAAAAAAAATGTTTTGACTGCAACACAACAACTACTTTAACATTGCTGTGCATTAACGGTCTATCTGTACCTGACCGGTCGGTGATCTGAAAAATCCATCTCGTAGCTGTGTACAGAGTCAGTATAAGAACCATGGGAGCTGTACTGGTGTCTCACAGGATATTGGTGTACAGAGGCATTTGGCTGGCATGTTGAATAGTAAGCTGGAGGGATACTATTGCTGGTCTCGCTTCGGTAATCGCTATCACGATCATCAACAGCACTGTCAGGATCCTCATTGTCTAAAAATTGAAAAATTTGTTGCAAGAATGACAATATATTGATTATACATATATAGTTGCATTACTATTGCACAGATGGCCACCATATTGTAATATTTCCATCAAAATTATAGAGAAGATTTCTGGTATGACTGCATTAATGTGACGACAATGTAATGCAGCTGACCTTTTCTGTAGTCATCATATACCATATAAATAGATGTCTACAAAAACAGGAAACTATCTTGTAGAACTAACACATACCAGTGGCTAATGCACAGAATAACTGAAACTGACAATGGTAAACTTTATGTATACTAACAAAACATGTTTGAATATTTGTCCTACATGTACGAACGTATCATAGAGTAAAACATTGTAATCATTAAAGTAGATGTAAACCCTAAATACATTAGAAAAAGTACACTTAATTTCCTACAGCACTGTGTATCATAAACAACTGCCATTTTTTTGCCCTCTTTGTTGCATCTCAGTGCTGCTAATGTCGTGCAGCCTTTGCAGCCACTTCATGTTTACATGCATGTACTAAAATTATGACTGCATGGCACATCTCAAGAAGAGTTTCCTGATGGTGACCAACAGTGGAACATGCTGGAATGATATGAATTGGCAGGGCAGCTTGTAATCTCCATTAATATAGTGTATAATGCCGCGTACACACGACTGTTTTTCAGGACGAGAAAAATGCAATTTTTTAAATTAGTTGTGAAAAACAGTCGTGTGTACTCTTCAACGAGAGGGGAAAAAACGTGCATGCTCAAAAGTAAGTTATGAGACAGGGAAATTAGCATAAGCAGCCCAAAGGGTGGCACCATTCGAATGGAACTTCCCCTTTATAGTGCCGTTGTATGTGTTGTACGTCACCGCACTTTGTTCGAGCATTTTTTTCACGATCGTGTGTATACAAGGCAGGCTTGAGAGGAATCACGTCGAGAAAAAAAACAATTTTTTCCAATCACATGAATAACGGTCATGTGTACGTGGCATTAGAGGTTTAAAATGCAGGAAAACAATTCAGAGAAAACAGAAAGTGCTTGACATAGGGTCTTTATTGTAGGATCACCAGGCATTATTTTAATAAAAGCTGAAGATTTACAAAATCTTGACAAATACTTTTGAAATTATGTTATCAAGTTATAGGTGATATAATTTAGTGGCTGAGTTTACATATACTAGTACTTTAAGGATGAATAAGAAAACCTCAATCAGATGAGATAATTATACATTGGACTTTTTGTGATAATTCACAGTAACCAATTAGAGACTTTGGGCCAAGCAGGTAAGCCCATTAAAACTTTATCTAAATACATTGGTTGTACCTTGTGCAACCAGGGACTGTTCACCGCCGTGACTGACTAGCTGTCAGTTTGACAACAGTCTCCTACTCCATTGTAATTGTTATCTATTGAGAATTGTTAACCAAAGCCCAAAAATGGCAGGTCTGCTTTTCACAAGTCATAATCCATAGCTTCATGGAGGGATAGTAGGCCTTTTGAGGCTCCTCAGACATGTAAGGAGCAGTGGGGCCAGCTTGTTTATGTCTGGGCTATCCCTCTCTTGACAAGCTATTATTAATATGGCAAGGGGTGCTTCAGTATTGGGTGTTAGCTTCTGAAGAACATGGCTTACAGTTGCCTGGTTGCTAGAGCTAACAGCTGTTTGCTGCCAACTTGAACAAGCTTTTTTTACAGCCTTAGCAAACAGTTTGGCATTTACTGCCCTACACTCGTGCAAAGCGGATGCCTGAGATGGATTTTTATACTGTGCTGGGAGGGTTGGACCTCCAGCAAGCATTTACTTACTGGTTCTCATGTTTCCAATGTTACACCACTAGCAAGCAGATGCTTTCTTGCTGATCCTCATATCTTTGGATTTGCATCTGATTAGCTAGAACCAACTGTTAGATTTGTGACTCCTTAGTAAAACAAGCCCACTCACTATTTAAATGTCAGTTTCATAAAGAAACAGCTTTTAATTTCATAGTATTTCTGCAGTGTGTTTGCCTAAATCCAAGCACCAGTAATGGCATTCAGAGGATTAAGGACCACTACAAAACATGGAAGTGCTGTTTATTGCACAACTTAACAATGCCTTTGTCTGCAAAAAAAAATATTAATCACAAAAAGGCTTTGGTATCAATAAAACTCCAATCATATGGATCAATACTGAGTTCAATCTTTCACAGGTGCAGAACCACCCCAGCTAGAGTGAGTTTCAAGGACCCAATAATTCTCATAAAGAATGGTTCAACATCCTTAGAAGTTTTGTGGCCCATTCATACTATTGCAGCACAATAACATGCAAATTAATGTTGCCATGCTGTCAAAAACGCTGCATGTGCGATTTTTGGCCTGCTTTCTTTAGAAAAGTTTGTTCAAACTAGTGGCTTTAGCTCCATGTAGCCCCTGGAGTCTCATACTTCAGCAGCCTGGTAAATACACAATAGGCTGTTAACTCTGCTAGGGAATTGTTTCCTTAGCTTAGTAAAATGAGGTGAAAATTCTCTTTGCAAGGAATACCCTATCATGGTTATTTTTGCCAGGAAAGTAGAAATAAATAGTATTTTTTTCTTGAACATGAATGGATAATGGAAGCCATCAAAGCTTTACTTCGTTCACTAAGCTTAGGTAAAAATGACTTTCAAATTCAAAACTCTCTGAACAGAATATTTGCCTTTAGTAATATAATCCTGTTCCAACAATATTATTGTAATGTAGTTTGTTCATTTCTTGTCAATTGATCTGCACAAAACTTTGCAAATGAAACATTGTATTAAAATAATAATTTTGTATTTAACCTATATTACCCCAATCAATCATAGGTAACTAATTTACTACCTTCTCTCCTTACCTATTATTTTTGCATATGTAAACTTTTTTGTATGTTTTTGTTACTTGTTACGGTTTTCGCTGTAAAAGAACTAAGAGTACAATCACACTTTATTAGGCCCCATGCACACGAGAAGCAAATGCAAACACATCTGAACTCATGTTTTCAAAAGCAAAAACCGGCGTTTAAAACGCCCGCTTTTTGCCGCGTTTTACCGCGTTTGCGGCTCTCAGCGTTTATAGCACAGACATTGTAGACCCTCCCAAAGCTCTGAAAGCTATATTTTTTTAACTATTTCTGCCATTTTCAACAGAGAGAGCAGCAGCAGCAGACTTTCATATGCAGACTTGCATACTTTCATTTGATTCTTCTTTTTTTAAATGGATCCCATATTGAATATATGCCAAGAAATTGTCCATACGTCAAAAATTGTTCAACGCCGTCGCAAACTACAGGAGAGATCCGTTGGCAGAGCTCGTCACTATTGGACCCATCCGTTGATGGCACAGAGATTTTAAGTTGGCTATTTTACCAATATGTAACCAATATGTATGTCCAGTTGCGTACTTATCCAGAGAAATTTTTTAAAATTTTCACATTTTTCAAATTTTCAAATTTCTCAAATTTCTAAATTTTCAAATTTCTAATTTTTCAAATTTCTAATTTTTCAAATTTCTAATTTTTCAAATTCTGAAGTACGAAAATTTAAAAAATTGTAATTGAAAAATTTCCAATTTTCAAAATTTCGAATTCCAAATTTTTCAATTTTCGAAATTTTGAATTTCGAATTTTTCAAATTTCGAATTTTTCAAATTTCCAATTTTTCAAATTTCCAATTTTTCAAAAATTTCCAATTTTCGAATTTTTTCGAATTTTCAAATTTCGAATTTTTCGAATTTTCAAATTTCGAATTTTTCGAATTTTCAAATTTCGAATTTTTCGAATTTTCAAATTTCGAATTTTTCGAATATTCAAATTTCGAATTTTCAAATTTCGAATTTTCAAATTTCGAATTTCAAATTTCGAATTTTTCGATTTTTCACATTTCGAATTTTTCGAATTTTCAAAAACTGATTTTGAAAACTGAAAAATTTCGAAATTTAATTCAATTACAATTACAAAACTGATTTTGAAAACTGAAAAATTTCGAAATTTGAAAATTTGAAAAATTCGAAATTGAAAAATTCGAAATTTGAAAAATTCGAAATTTGAAAAATTCGAAATTTGAAAAATTCGAACTTTTAAATTTTCGATTTTTTCAAATTTTCAAATTGAAAAATTTCGAAAATTTCAAAATTCTAAATTTCGAAAATTGAAAAATGCCACGTCACTTGCCACGTCACCTGGCCACGTCACCTGCCACATCACCTGTTCACATCACCTGGCCACGTCACCTGTCACGTTGTGGATTGTCCACTGGCCACGTCACCTGTCACGTCAACTGGCCACTTCACCTGCCACAGGTTGTGGATTGTCCACTTGCCACATCACCTGGCCATGTCACCTGCCACAAGTTGTGGATTGTCCACAATGCAATGCAAGCAATTACAGTTGTTTAGGTTTTTTTAATGTTTTTTCATCATTTGCCATCATTTTTGAAATTTCTAATGTAAAAAAATAGGTCACCTTTAAAAACGCCTATAAACAAAATCGCGGCAAAACCCTGGTACTGCGTTTTGCCGCGATTAGCAGCGTTATGCCGCGATTTGCGTCTGAAACGCCAAAATGCGAAAACGCCAAAAGAGTCTGAACCCATTTTTTTGCTTCTGAAAAAAAGAGCCTAAACCCAACTGCTTTAAAACGCAAAAAAACGTGAATGTGTGCATGGACACATAGGATAACATTAAATGTGTTCAGGGGCAGTTGAAAAAAATGCCCAAATGCCTCTGAACTCGAGTTTACCAGCGTCTCGTGTGCATGGGGCCTTACCAGAGCACTTGGGAACAAATGTGGCTACTGATAATAACCAAACATGCAACATATATTAAACAGGTCCTGGTAAAATAAAACATAAAGCATGACACTTTTACTTGGAAAGGCATGTATATTTATTTGATGTATACACATAAGACATCAAAAGGATTTTTTTTTTAAACTTACTTTGCTGTTCACCCCAGCCAAAATAATTCCAGTTACCTAAGAGAAATGTTTATGAAGACTGTTAAATAAATCTCGCATACTTGAGTTAACTAAAATATTATTATTTTCCATCAGAATGGGTCGAGAGTTGCACAAAGTGGTGACCAGACTCAACATCTTTAGGTAACATACCACAGAATATCAATCAGTTAGAGCAATAAATCCCATGGCAAAGATGAACATACCTGAAAAAGAACTACATCTATTTCGCTAGCCAATACCGCTTTCAGGAAAGCTTACAATATCCAGACAAAATTAGGAAAGATGGGTGAAATTTAAAAAGCAAAAGGTTACCTTTTTATTTAGAATAAAGAATTGCAATCTCTAACATAATTGAGCTGATCAACTAAATTAGTTGAAAATCTTTACTCCAAAAATCATGACTATTACGTTCAATTATCCAATCATGTGAAAAGCATTTGCACATCACTGGGTATTCAAACGGAACAGGAAATGTGCCCTTCACGTGATCGGATAAATGAAGTGAAAATTCACCAGATTTTTTGAAGATTCTTAATTCCTTTAGTAAATTGGCCTCTGCAGTTCACCAGTATAAAATAATTAGTGAACTGTTATATCCCATGAAATATGCATAATATCTTTATGGTGAACTGAATAAAGCACAACACTGCATTCCAATGCAGTGTTATGCTTTATTCAGTTCACCATAAAGATAGTTTCACTAGTTATTTTATACTGATTTAATGATGATATTTACTGAACTACAATTTATCGATGATAAACAAGTATTCATAAGTATTCAGTTTTTTCAAGTTTTTTCATATCATGGAGCTAAGATTAATTTATTTTTTATTTATTTTTATTTTTATTTAACTCTCCAGTGTACTAAGTGCATAGCGCATTTGGTCCAGTTCTTATTGGTGGCCCCAATGTCCCATAAAAATAAACCCTATATGCTGTAGCTCCATTCCATTTTAAAGTCCAAATTATGGGTGCTCCTGTGAGGAGGGGTGCAATCAGCGTTAACCCCCACCCGACTTTAAGCACAGTGACTTGTCGCTATCATGAATTAACAAGCAGTGCTACTTGTTCATTCATAATAGTTAAAGATCCCTCAGAGGTTTTGCTCTGTGTAATGTATCTGCCCTGTGTGTAAAAGCAACGGCAGATTCAATGCATGAAGCCACAGCTCTAAATGATCTTGGTGACCCTGATAGACACTCAGCATTGTTGCCTGTGTAATCTGTTTTTGTGAATGGCAGCACTGTTCTTTGGAGTAGTCCCTGCTGCTAGAGGCTAGAGCTGTCAATTTCAAATCTGTCTCTTTTCTAGTAGCATTGTCGGATAAGGGGGGAAACCTGTCCACCAACACTGCTTAGAGAGTAAGGGAGGGATTTGAACCAGACACTATATACACAGTGCCCTAGGGAATTAAACAAACAAAAAAATGTATAAGGATAGATGTTTTTTAAGGACATTGGAGCAGGATAAGACTACTAGCCTTTGTGTTTTTGCACATAATGGTTTTGACTGGGAAATACCCATGGTGAGAGTTATACTTACAGCACTGAGAACCATGAACAGGTAGTGGATTTTCTTCCTCTTCTTGAAACACATACTAAAAATAAGAAATTGGGAAAAAATTGGTACAAAGGTTGTTTTAATGAACACAACTTCCCATGTTTTCTTCTCTGCTATACATTGACTTCCAAAATATATAGTGTAGACCTAAATTAGCAAACAGGTGTTCTCTTCACAAAGAGAAGCTTGCATCTATGCCAAGTCCCTTGTATAGGTCAGGTGATAGTTATGAAACATAAATACTAATATGATTACAATTGTAATGTATAATGGTTATAGTAATATAGTTCATATGGATAATTTCTTTAAGAATAATTATACCTTGACTATGATATTCAAATTTATCTTGACCCACCCATTTGCTCCCTAAGTGGAGACCACAGGAAAGGAATCATGTGTCTGGAAATTCAAATTCTTGCCAGTTACTCTTCTACTATGCATAACATAGGCTGGCTCTTTCCAAATGCCACCAGATGCTATTAGAAGTTTCAAATGCCATGTATCAGTGGCAAATGTCATGTATCTGTACTAGGGATGAAAAAATGTTTATGTGCAACTGTGGTCCCCTCTGGGGCTTCTGGGAACACTATTGGCAACCAGCATTGGAATTTAAGCCCTGCTGTGGGCGACATATGCCAATGCAACATTTTTTTTAAATTTTTAAAATAAAGATATAGCACGAAGAAGGCCTTTTCAGGTGGCTTTAAGAACACAAAAAATGAACACATTAACGTAAAAAAAGTTTTGCCACTTGCCCTCCCTAAAACACTAACCTGGGTCCTGTGTTGATACAGCACTGGGACCATCTACAGGTCTTCCCGCTGTCTCCTGCTTCTCAGAGGAAGATCAGGCAGCAGTAGAAGCCATTGACTCCTGCTGTTGTCAATCATCCTGTGAGCAGAGAGCAAGGGGCAGGACCATCCAGGCTGTGTGTGTGTGTGAGATCTGGTATGCTCAGACAAACTGTTCAGTTATATTTATGGGACACTTTCTAGAAGTCCAAACTAGAAAATGTTCTCTTTGCTAGAGCAAATTGGATCATGCCTTCTAAGGGTTTTTCCCTTATTCTGGATCAACTGTGGGTTTACGGTTCTTAGAGTGCAAAGGTAATAATGTATTTATTTTTGTTTAACTTGATGTAAGTGTGTCTTTTTTCAACCTGACTAACTATATAACTTTGTTTGGTCCATTCTATCAGTTCAAAATCAGTAGTACCAGCATAGATAAATATTAAAGTAGAACTACAGGCAAAACCTTTTTTCTTTTTGGAGGGTGGGTTAAGAGAGGGTTATAAACAGTGCTGTCCCTGTGTTGGATCTGTTGTTACCATTGAGGCGATCCTTGGAGTCTTGGACTCTGCACGGATTTGTATAAGGTCATTATTTCTTACCGTCATTGAGGAGTCAGTTGAGCCTTGTCTCCCTTGTATCCTATCTGGTTTCCTATCTGAGGTCTCCCACTTGGACATGCATTCCTCTATTGTTTTTATTAATGCACCTGAAGTATGAAAGTTAAAGTTGAAGTTGAAATGCATTGAGGTTCTCTTGTTGCCATCTGAATGACACCTTAATGGATGGTACTTCAGAGCTTTACTGATGCATTTGTTGTTAGATACTCTTGATGTATGGTAATTTTTTATCTTTGTCAATAATGTGTATATTTTGCAACATTTTGTTTTATTAGTCAATTTTGGTACCGCTAAAGTTTCACCCGCTTTCCCCCTTTTAAATAATTCCAGTCCAATAGGGATGAGGTAGCATTTATGACACATATTGGGATATAGCAACAAGCAAAGGGTTATAACACCTGTAAGGTTTATTTTTGTCATGTGTGTCCCATTGGGGAGATTTTCCTTCACTTCTTGTTTCATAGCCAAAACAATAAGGGAGAGAAAATCCCTCTAAAGTGAGGGAATCCCAGGTTGTCATCGGGGTCACCAGAACTAGAGTCCCCATTGGAAGATGTCTTCACTATCCTTCGCTGGTGAGAACCTTTCACTTTCGGTGATAATGATAAACATGACATATATAGGAAGTGAATCTCCCCAACAGGGACACAGACAACAATAAAAAAATGATAGGTGTTCTAAAACCTCTCCATTATATCCAAAACTTAAAAAAAGTTTTGCCTTTAGTTATGCTTTAATAGTCACCTGCAATTAATACTCATTTTAAAGTAAGTCTGTATAAAAGTTAAAGTAAATTTAGTATTAAGTGCAGATACCACATACTTTTTCATTAACATTCAGTGTATCCATGGGGACCAAAACCCAGAGCCCTCTAAACGTGAGCTCAGACCTGCTTATATTTGTCTCTTGCTTCTCACTATTGGTCCATTACTATGTTGACAGCCCCGTGTTTCACTCTGCTGTCCTTCATCGGCTGTTTTCCTGGACTGTGTCCCACAATTACAGTGTGTGACATACCTGGCTACAGTAAGCAATGACTATGGTCGGTGCAGGACCACAATGACAGCTCACCTGATCACTGCTGTTACTTGTAAACATAGAAACAGAGAAGCCTTTCATTGCTCATTTTCTCTGCGGCTCTGACTGGTAAGATCATAAAGCATCAGCAGAGGATATGGGTAGCATGGGCATTAGTTGTGACATTGGGTTCCATGCTGTGTCATTACATAAAATGTAAAAAACTTGAAATGCAACCTGTCCCTCCACTGAGCCTTTTCTCCCAGTGAACACCAATCTATTTTTTTTCCACTGATAACAAGATTGGTTATACTGATCACTAATGCTGGTGATCCCACTGACCACAGATAGCAGGCATTTTTATCCAGACACAACAACAGATGATTGGCATTTTTTCCTCCTACTGTCCACAGATGGTGGACAGTAGTCCACCATTCCTCCTACTGTCCACAGAGCCAAGGCATCTTTTTTTCTCTACTGACCAGCAACATAAAGGTAACTATTACTCAAGGCCACTGCATTCTATGTGTTTTACAATAAATTGTGCTGACTGCTTTTCTGTATACTGTATACTATTACCAATAGTACCATACGCCTGACCAAAAGTGTACATTGCTACAACAGTTACTTTTTGCTAAATAATTTCTGACTATTCCTTCTTTAAGGTAGCATCCAAAATGTTTTAGTTCTCTGCCCATAATTTGCTATATTTTTCCAAACATTTTCTTTAGATTTATTTGTGTCTGTGAAACTCTTAATCATACAACTATAGATGATAGTTAAATGTACAGTATATGTAGATTCCTCTAGGTGCGTGTATTTAACACACAGCTTCTGTTAGTTTGTTAGTTGTACTACTATTTCTATTACAGCTATTTGGTTACTTTTTGAATTTCTATACTGCTACACCTTAAAGATGACATCAATGTATTGGTATTTTATAAAGCTTGGACCAATGTAACTATGCATATACCATACCTGGCTGATGCCCCTAGAAATTTAAAATCACTAAAGTAGACACTGCTACTCCAGTGACCTCTATTTGCTTTCTGCTCCCACACCAAGTGGGTGCCCTGTTGCTTTCTGAACACAAGAATCGGTTGTTCGGCTTCGGTGTCATTCAGACAATGCTTTGAATTTGTTCAATGTGGAAGAACGTGAGTTCACTGCTCCGACTCTCCACCTCTTCCAATCAGAATGCGGTTTGCTTACATTCAGAAAATGCAAAGCATTTTCTGAATGGCGCCCTGTTATGGTATAATTACCTTGTTCCAAGTTAGACCAATATAACTATGTATAAAATACGCATTCCTGGAATTCTTCTTTAAATATAAGTTAAGGGCTCATGTAAACCACAACACTGAGCACCTTCAACAATTTGCCAATAAAGTTTTAGTTTTTTATTTCACTACTTACATCATCCTGGTCCCTCATGGCATTCAGCTGCTCTAACTTCTTTGCCCAGTATCGAGCTTCCTCTTCTGGTATATCTAAAGAGAAAATATATATTTTTTTTTCCACTTAATTTACATATGACCTGTTTGTTCCATCTCAGGTTTGCCAGTGTTTTTTATTAAAGCAACTGTTTTTTTCATTACCTGTAAAAGCTTATATAATCAACAAATACCTAATTGAAATACAAACTTCAAGAAAAAATATATTTTTCTGTAAATAACATAATTCTTATTTAAAAAGGGACTCTTAGAAATGAATATACACTGTACTATGATAATGGGCCACAACTTACAATATTTCTGCCTCACCTAGAGAAACCAATCATCTGAAATTGTGTTTCGTGCTGTAGATACAAGTAAGAAGCTAAAAAGGACAATTTGATTGTTTGCTAGAGGCAACACAGTTTCCTTATTTCAGGTGCCGTTGCCTCGATGCTGACATTTTATTGCAGGCTTTTGTGAGAAATCCTACAAAAGTGCAGTTTTGTTGTAATAATAAATGCGGGAATAACAGTGTACTTTGGGTAGAGAAAAAGACAACACTGCTGACTATCCCTAATTACAGCTTCTACCTGCCGAGTATCTGAGCAAAGCAAAGCAAAGAATCTGAGGGGGAAGTCCTAACTTCGGTCCTTGTGCTCCTCCTCTAATCAGTTTAGTATTGAGATCAAGGAGAAAAAGCCCAGACTCTATGTAAGCTCTAAGTACATATTTAACTGACTTTGCCTGATTATGCTCAACATGCAGAATCCCATGCTTTCTAATTGTCCCTGCTCACACTTGCCCTTTGCTTTATGCTCAAAAAAATACACATGTTTTTTGGGGGCATATTTAAATACTTTTGCCTCTGTAGACTTTACTAATCTTTTACTCTAAACAGATCTCTTCTACTTTCCCAGGCCATGAAACAAATGCCTGAATTTGTTTTTTAAGAAGACAATAGGAAAGTATTATTATTATTTATGATTTATATAGGCCCAACAATTTGCACAGTACAATTACAATATAATAAAATAAAATACAAGAGGGTTAAGAGGGCCCTGCTCATAAGAGCTTACAATATAATAGGGTGGGGTACATGGTACAAAAATGTAATAACTGTGAGGGATGAGCTGATGGGAGAATTAAAAGTTCAATTGTTAAAGATGGCCAGAGTAGGATATAGCCAGACAGATTTAGGTAGAGAGTTCCAGAGGATGGGAGAGGCTCTGGAGATGTTTAGTAGATGATCATAGGAGGAGGATACAAGAGAGATAGAGAGCATGAGGTCTTGGGAGGAGCTGAACATCCGGCTTCTGTCGAAAGGGCATGACCGAAAAAGGTCTGCCGATCAGCATCCAATCAGTGCTCTCACAAAATGGCTGACAGTGCTTACTGGTGTGTTCTGGTGGGGTAGACAAACCCCTGTCAGAACACAATTGCTCAGTTTTTGGCACCAGGATATTGGGGAACTGGAGAAAGTGCAGAGAAGGGCAACCAAACTGCTAAGAGGCATGGAAGAGCTCAGCTATGAGGAACGATTAGTTGAACTGAATTTATTCTCTCTTGAAAAGAGGAGGTTAAGGGGAGATATGATCAACATGTATAAATACATAAGTGGTCCATATAGTGAACTTGGTGTTGAGTTATTCACTTTAAGGTCATACCAGAGAACAAGGGGAGGAAAAAAGATTTCATTGCCAAACATGGAATGGCTTCTTCACAGTAAGAGCTGTGAAAATGTGGAATAGACTATGTGGAAAGCTTTACCCCAGATGCCTGCATAAGATGTGCCTGTTTTAATCATAAACCATGTCAGCTGCAAAATGTTGTACCTTCAATAAATGTAAGGCTGGATTCACACCTATGCATTTTTAGTGCTTTTTGTATTTTGCAGATTTGCACTACAGAACGTGTTCCATAGGAAACCATGTTAAATGGACTGTAGTGCAAATCTGCGAAATGCAAAAAGCACAAGAAATGCATAGGTGTGAATCCAGCCTAAGAGAGGTGCCTCTCTTCTCTTTTATACTGTGTAGCTAGCTCCTGCTGAAATCGGCTTCTAATCCCCTTGTGGAGGCTGTCATTTGTGAATGGATATTTTATGATTAGACAACCAATCACATTGCTATAATATTTTTAGATGGACTATAAACTGAAATAAATAAATGAATCTCCTGTTTTTCCATAATTTCTTATGGGGAAATTTGATTTGATATACAAGTGCTTTGGATTACAAACATGTTTCCGGAAATAATTATGCTCGCAATCCAAGGCTTTACTGTATATATATATATATATATATATATATATATATATATATATATATATACATATATATATATATATATATATATATATATATATATATATATATATATATATATTTCCTTCTATTGGTTGAAGTACATACACTTTTTTCAACAAAGCTAAGTATGTAACTACGTACAATAAGACAAGCCACTCATTCTCTATTGCTAGCTGCATGTTGCTTCTTAGCTGCTTTAATGTCGCTAATGCAGTGCAAGCATATGTGTGCCTGATGACAGGTTCAATAGAAGATGAGCAATGAAGAGGAGCACTAATCAACTTAACACAAAAAGGCTGGGTCCAGGCAGCTGACACCCAGCCTGTGTCTGTTAAAAAAACAGCCTAATTTGATGTGCCCAGTGAGGCTGCATTTGATGGGCACTGGTGAGGCTGATGGGTTTTTGACAGAATCGAATTGATGACATGACATTATAATCGGAAATCTAATAGAATCATGAGACCAGTGAAGATGTGCAGCTCTAATAATAGATATGCTTGATCTGATTGTTTGTAAATATTTTGGACCTCTGCCCATCTAGCGTTTTCTTCTACCTGTAGTAGAATTGTTTATACTTGCTCTAAATAATGAAATTGCAGAAATGCCTTTGTGGTGTTCCATATTTTGGCAGCTGTTGATTTGCATTGATGTTGGTAACTGCTGGAATTTGCACATCTGGGTAAATCTCCTGGGCACTTGTAGAGATTGTCTAAAAGATGCTTTTTTAAACCACACACCTATTTGAGGATATGGTCCCCAATATAATTTGGAATTCAAGAATGCCGTATACTTATTTAAGAAACAAACGATAAAATATACTGTTAAAAGTAAAAACACACTTGCAGTTTGTTACCTAATGGAAGTTCAAACCGAGTGTCAAGTAAGATGCGATGGAAGGTGGGCTCTTTGGTTCCACAGATCTCATTATCTGTCATTATAACTTGAGAGTCAAGGGTCAACCATTCACCTGGACCTTCCTGTCATGGAGAAAAAATTACTATAAATCTGGTTTATGACAATGAGAAAGAAAGTTGAGAGAATAAAGGCATACAGTATTTGTCCATTTGTATTTATTCTTTTTGGCTCTATGTTTATCAGTGGAAAATACAAAAGTAATATATCTGCATACATATACATATATACACATTCAGAATCAGTAATGTATCTGTACAGTATATATACCTATAGTGGATATTAAAAGTCTACAAACCCCTGTTAAAATGTCAGGTTTCTGTGATGTAAAAAAATGAGACAAAGATAAATAATTTCATAAATTTTCCACTTTTAATGTGACCTAATGTGACAACTAAATAAAAAATAAATAAATAAATCTTTAAAGGGAAGGGAGGTACAAAATTAAATAAAAAATAATGCGGTTGCATAAGTGTGCAAACCCTCCTATGACTGGGGAAGTAACTGTGTTCAGAATTAAGCAATCACATTCAAACTAATGTTAAATAGGAGTCAGTACACTCCTTCCATCATTTAAAATGCCTCTGATTAACCCCAAATAAAGTTTTGCTGTTCTAGTAGGTCTTCCCCAACATTTTATTAGTCGCATCATACAGCAAAAGCCATGGTCCACAGAGAGCTTCCAAAGCATCAGAGGGATCTCATTGTTAAAAGCTATCAGTCAGGAGAAGGATACAAAATAATTTCCAAGGCATTAGATATACTATTGAACACAGTGAAGACAGTCATCATCAAGTGGAGAGAATATGGCACAACAAAATTGATGAAAAGACAAGAAAAAAAACTGATCAGGGAGGCTGCCAAGAGGCCTACAGCAACATTAAAGGAGCTGCAGGAATATCTGCCAAGTGTTGGCTTTGTAGTACAATGTGACAACAATCGCCGGTATTGTTCATATGTCTGGGATATGGGGTAGAGTAGCAAGATGGAAGCCTTTTCTTACCAGGAAAAACACCCAAGCCCTGCCACATTTTGCAAAACCACATCTGACGTCTCCCATCTGACGTCTTTTTGGCCATAATTCCAAAAGATATGTTTGACACAAAAACAACACTGCACGTTACAAAAAGAACACCATACCCACAGTGAAGCATGGTGGTGGCAGTATCACTTTTTGGGGCTGTTTTTCGTCTGGAACAGGGGCCTTAGTCAAGATTGGGATAATTATGAACAGTTCCAAATACCAGTCAATATTGGCAAAAAAACTTCAGGCTTCTGCTAGAAAGCAGAACACAAAGAGAGGAACTTCATCATGACAATGACCCAAAGCATACATATAGATCTACAAAAAGAATGTCTCAACATGAAGAAGATTAAAGTTTTGGAATGTCCCTGCCAGAGCCCAGTCCTGAATCCCATTGAAAATCTGTGGGGTGCTCTGAAGAGGGCTGTGCACAGGAGATGCCCTCGCAATCTGACAGATTTGGAGTGTTTTTTCAAAGAAGACTGGGCAAATATATCCAAGTCAAGATGTACAATGCTGATAGACTCATACCCAAAAAAAACAGAGTGCTGTAATAAAATCAAAAGATGCTTCAACAAAGTATTAGTTTAAGGGTGTGCACACTTATGCAACCATATTATTTTAGTCTTTCATTTTTACTACCCTTCACCTAAAAGATTTCAGTTTGTTGTTCAACTGTGTTGTACAGTTTATAGGTCGCATTAAAGGTGGGAAAAGTTCTGAAATGATTTATCTTTGTCTCATTTTTTTACATCACAGAAACCAGAAATTTTAACAGGGGTGTGTAGACTTTTTATATCAACTGTATATACAGTATCTCACAAAAGTGAGTACACCCCTCACATGTTTGTAAATATTTTATTACATCTTTTCATGTAACAACACTGAAGAAATGACACTTTTCTACAATGCTTTAATGTAATAGCTGCATTATCAATTACATTGTTTCATCAAATTGCATATTAAAGTGAAAAAAAATACACACACAACCAAGTATAAATTAAAACAATAAACAATACTCTGTTTTGTCCTCAGATGCTGTAGATATAGATCCCTTATGTAAGTTATTCAATGAAGCTGCCAGAGTGTGGCTCATTAGAGATCATCTAGTCTAGCTCCTGTGTGCTGACTCATACCACACAGAAAGAGCTCACCCCAGTGATGAATGTCCATTGACACCAATAAAATTGAAATGCAGTCTTTGTGGTATGGAGGGTTAAACTTGCTAAATCCAATTATCCACAAAAGCCCTAAACTTTGTAACTCCTGACATTTCTGGAAATAGCTGAATCACGCATTGTGAAAAGAAATCCAACAAAAGCGCATTAGACTACTGCATGAAATCTGCTTGTTTATAAAGAAAGTTCAGCTCACAGGGATAAAAAGAAAATCAACAGACATGCACTAGAAAAGTGCATGAAATCCACTTTAATAAAACACATGGCTCTGTTGCACTTACTTTATGGTTTTGAAAATCAACTGCATCAAGATTAGTGTCTGTGATGACTGTGAAAATGAATCCAAGCTCATGCTGGTGCCCACATGGAAAGCAGACATACTGTTAATGTATCTGTAGAGTGGAGCCACCTGCAATTATCCAGTGGCATCCAGTGAGCATCCCACTTTTACAATTTATGCATACAAAAAAACTTAATTTGTTTTGGTTACAGTGGGGAAGGGTTAAACACTTTGTCAAATTGTTTTTTGCTATGTCCTATTGGGGAGATTTTCCTTTATTCT
The DNA here is from genome assembly GCA_029574335.1 of Rana kukunoris. Lineage (NCBI taxonomy): Eukaryota > Metazoa > Chordata > Amphibia > Anura > Ranidae > Rana > Rana kukunoris. The sequence continues at coordinate 394,664,698 of CM056049.1, forward strand.
TGGCCCCATTATGCATTAGGAAGTGAGAGAAAATAACTAGAAAGTGAAGACACTTCCTCACTTAGGCTGGGTTTCAAACTATTGCGAATTGGATGTGAATTTCCCCGCATCCAATCCACATGTCAGGAGATTGTAACCGGACCTTTGGAGTGGCTCCAGAGAGTATTGCACAGGAGTGCTGTGAGTCTTCTGGTCCGTTTCAGGTCTGAATTCAGCCAAAAATTCGGACCTTAGAATTGGTAAATAGGGATACACCGGACCCCTGCTGTGAGCTGCTCCATACTGCAGTGTGAACCCAGCATTAGACATCTGTCACTAGCACAGGTATCACAATTAGAAGATTTACTCTCACTTCTTGTTCTAGTAACAACTGTAATATTTAGGATTTGCCATTAATTTATGTCTCAATTACAATGGTCAGAAGAACAAATAGAGGAGGTAAAAAAAGACTTGACAAAGGTTCTAACCCTTTCCCACTTTGTACAAAATTATAGAAAAGATTTTGGCTTCTTTATAGAAACTTTTATTAATGGTGACAAAATACTCACACCGTAGCATAAGTGGGGAAAAAATTGTATACAACTAGCAGTATATCGGAGTGTTCCAACAGGTTTTTCGAAATATTCAAAATATTTTAATAGCAATGTAGGGTGGAATTAGAATTGCTAATCTTTTTAGCTGGGAACTTGGAGTTGGTGCCTTAGAGCAAAGAGAAGCCTAATAAATTATATACCTTCCTAAGCTTTGTATATACAAGGGAAACTAAGGGACCTCAAGTCCATAAAGGGAATTGTATTGACATTGCCTACAAAAAAAAACAATGGCTCAAAATGTATTTAATCCAGAAAGGTCTAAAAACAATTAAGTTGAATAAAGCACCTGGACCAGATCGTTGTTGCAAGGTCATTATGGTGCCCTATAATTAAAAATAGATCAAAATCTTTACCAAGTAACTAATAACAGGTTATTTTATATTTTTGTTAAAGTGAATGTAAACCCTCTCCTATACCCAGTGAAATGAACAGCCTCAGATGATAGGCAGAGATTAAACAAATCTCCCTACATAAGTTTTATTTATAACTGCTGTCTTCCCCTTTTTACACTCTTTGGAAAGTGCAGATCGTGTTACAAATTGTTCTTCCTGTTTTAGCAGTGGGAGGGGAGTCTGAGCATACCCTCTGTGAAAGCTGAGATTGGAGGAAAGGCACATCCCCCACTCCACATAGGCAGAGGAAGAAGGAACAGGCAGAGCTGTATTAAGAATAGACCAGCTTTCTGCTTATCTACCAATAAGCTCCCCCGCCGACACAAATTTACAGCTGCTATAGCATGTGTCGGAGAACTTGCAATGAAATCATAGGAATGACTCAACAATTCATTCCTATGATTTCATTGCAAGGGATGTTCCAATGCAAGAAGAAAACATGTAAAACATGTAATTTTGTCAATCATGGACAAAAACAGTTCACCAGCAAAGGAAATACATATTTGAGCAAAGAATTCTACAACTGTGGTTCGGACTTTGTAGTGTATGCTCTGACCTGCCCTTGTAAATTATTATACATAGGCCGCACCATACGCCCACTTCGCCAACGCTTTGGCGAACATAGAAGAAAAATTGAGGCTGGCAAGGACAAACACAGTGTTCCACGTCATTTTTTGGAACACCATGGTAAATCTACCAAGGGTCTGAAAGTATGGGTCATTGAACAAATATCCAGTAAATACATAGAGGCAGAAAGATTCCATCGCCTATGTGAGAGAGAAACTTACTGGATCTATTCCCTTGATACTTTAAAACCAGGAGGTATGAATGAAGAACTAGAAATTGCTACTATTCTATAGAGATAATATAGTAGAGTAAACATTAATTAATCTTATATCAGTTTTCAAATATAATGATTTTATTCACTTATTTTTGAGAGTATATACATTTTAATTAAATCTTGAAATGTCCCACAACATAACAACTCCATATTTACCTCTATTTTTTACCCCTATTTTATGAGAACAATTATTAATAATTTTTAAATTTGTCCCATCCAAATGAAGTTTTTTATATATATTTTCCTATTTTATTAATACAATCAGTCCACATCATTATCTACTAGGTGTTTTCCCTATATTATATCAAGCATCTTTTATTTTAGATAGGCCAATTAATAATGTTTTTTATTTTTATTTCTATTCAGGTAGTACTGAACACTGGTCTGTGATTACTAATTTATTTTTAATTTATATCAATTTATATCTTTTTATTGTGTGCATATGTATTAAAGTTATAAGATATGTCCGTGTATTATTGAGCACAAAAAAACCCCATCAATCTATCATTTCATTGGGTAATAACAGCAAGTATTACATATAGTACTATTTTTTCATAATTGATGTTATTTTACTATTTAGCCACAAGATGGCGATCACAGGTAGACTTGTATATAAGTTTGCCATAGTTTCCTATTACAAACAACTTGAAAAAGGTGCGCGCCGTGTGTCAGAGATTCAACACACGGCACTTGCATTGAAACGCGTCGTATCCTTGAAGTCCTGCGTGATGACGTCATTCCCCCCTTCCAAGCCGCAACCGTAGCGTCCCATCGTGCGTTCCAGAGTGCGCTCCAGCTTCCTTCGCTGACACGCTCGCACACAACACCTGCACGCTCCCGGAAATCAGCGCTGTTTGTCCTCCCTGCATAGCAGACATCAGCATGAAGATTTTCCTGGGACCCTATCAATCCTCGGCTGGTCTGGACGATTCATGAAGACCTTCACCTTATGCCTGTGTACTTCAACCATTATGTGAGTGCTTTTATGTTACTTTTTCATTAAAGTCCAGCAGTTTATTTATTGGCGCCTGTCTTTTTGTTTGTTTTTTACCAATGCCAGGAGCCTGCAGACAAGATGGGTGAACTAGAGATACTGTTGTATGACGAGGATTTGGATTTTGGGGGAATTTCAGAGACCTGGTTCAACAGCTTTCATGATTGGCTGGCAATCATTCAAGGGTATACCCTTTTTTTGCAGGGATAGAAAGGGTAAAAAACGGAAGGGGTATGCCTATATGTCGAGAATAATGTACAAGTGAATGTGAGAAATGGCATCACTAAGGGAGCTAGGGAGGAGGTGGAATCCTTATGGGTAGCAGCTAAGGGGAAAATAATACTGGGAGTATGCTATAGGCCCCCTAACCTGAGGGAGGAGAGGGAGACAGATCTCCTATCAAAAGTTTGATTAGCAGCAAGGATGGGAAGTGTTATCACAATGGGGGATTTTAATTATCCAGACATGGACTTGGCGGAGGGAACCATGCATTCATCTAAGGCTCGTCAGTTCCTAAATGTCTCGCAGGACAATTTCATGGTTCAGATGGTAGACGCACCAACTAGAAATAAAGTATTACTGGATCTACTGATTACCAACAATACAGACTTGATCACAGATGTGGAAATACAGGGCAATTTAGGAAACAGCAATCACAGGTCAATTGGCTTCAGTATAAATCACACAAATAGGAAACACACTGAATTTCAAAAGAGCCAACTTCCCTAAACTACGAACCTTGATAGAAGGCATAAATTGGGATAAAATCTTAGAAACAAGGAACACGGAGGAGAAACTGGTTTGCTTTAAGAGCATATAAAATAAGGGCATTAGCCAATGCATCCAGTTGGGTAATACATTTAAAAGAGCGAAAAAAAGTTCTGTATGGCTTAACTCCAAAGTAAAAATGCATATAAAAGAAAAGGAGAAGGCCTTAAAAAAATAGGTTGAGGGATTATCATTAGCATTCAGACTTTATAAAGAATGCAACACAAATTGTAAGGGTGCAATTAGGGTGGCTAAGATAGAACTCGAAAGACACATAGCAGAGGAGAGCAAAAAAAAATCCCAAGAAATTCTTTAAGTATGTAAACAGTAAAAAAGGGAGGACAGACCATAATGGACCCATAAAGAATAAGGAAGGACACCTGGTTACAAAGGATGGGGAGATGGCGAAGGTATTGAATGTATTCTTCTCCTCAGCCTTCACGAGGGAATCGGGGGGCTTCAGTAACCAAAACTGCAGTGTTTATCCGTAAGGACACATCACAGGAAGCACCTCCATGGTTAAGAGAGGACAGAATTAAAATTAGACATTATTAAATCACCGGGACCAGATGGCTTGCATCAGAGGGTACTTAGGGAACTTAGTCAAGTAATTGCCAGACCATTGTTCCTAATTTTATGGTATTAGCTGATTGGAGAAAAGCCAATGTAGCACCAATATTTACAAAGGGCCCAAAATACATCCCTGGGAATTAAAGACCAGTTAGCCAAACATCAATAGTATGCAAGCTCTTGGAGGGAGGTGATAAGGGACTATATACAAGATTTTAGTAATGAGAACGGTATTGGCAGTAATCAGCATGGATTCATGAAGAATCGTATTTGCCAAACCAATCTATTAACCTTCTACAAGGAGGTAAGTTGCCATCTAGATAAAGGAAGGCACATAGACGTGGTGTATCTGGATTTTGCAAAAGCATTTGACACCGTTCCCCATAAAAGTTTACTGTACAAAATAAGGTCCGCTGACATGGACCATAGGGCCCACCCTACTAATTTGTTCAGATCTTCTTGCAAGGTTTCTACATCCTGCGGAGAAGTTATTGCCCTGCTTATCTTAGTGTCCTTCACAAATACAGAGATTGAACTGTTTACCCTATCCTCCAGGTCGTTTATGAACAAATTAACCCGGACCTTACTTTGTACAGTAAACGTTTATGGGGAACTGTGTCAAATGCTTTTGCAAAATCCATATACACCACCATACTTCGAATTACTTTGAATTACTAAGGTTATTAGTGGTGTACCCCCTGATTAAGTGTTGGGACTTTTTAACCCCTTCCTGCTGAGCTCACGCATATATGCGGCCTCGGCTTTAGGGGTTATACCGGGATGATGCCCGGTACTGTTTATTTAGAGCTGGCGGTCAGCTTTCCAGGGAAAACAACTGATGCGGCTAAAAGACGCTTGGTTGTTATCCTGGAGGAGCGGGAGGGGACATGGGGGATCTCCTGCCGCCTTCCTCCACTCTTACCCGGCCTCCCGTCCCACTGATACCGATCCATGATATGCCACTTCCGGCGCCTAGAAACAGCTTTGTTCCAGTCTTCTTTCTGTAAACATGGAAGCGACGTCACAGCAGTTTACTCGGCTGCCAATGTATTTAAAAAAATATACAGTATTCAGAATCGCCGTTTTCGGCGATCTGAATACTCTGAAGTGTAAAGGAGTGTAAAGGAGGAAATGGAGGTCTTTTTAGTACCTGTCACCACCTATTACTGTCACAAGGGATGTTTACATTCCTTGTGACAGCAATAAATGTGATCAATTTTTTTTTAAAACACAATTGAAAAATATATAAAATAAATAAGAAAAATTTCATTTTTTTTAAAGTGCCCCTGTCCCCGCGAGTTCGGGCAGCAAAGAAAGCGCATACGGAAGTCTGGCCCACATATGTAAAAGATGTTCAAATCACACATGTGAGGTATGCTCAAAGTGAAACAATAAAAGTGAAATATTCCTTTAAATTTCATACCTGGGGGGTGTCTATAGTATGCCTGTAAAGTAGCGCATTTTCCCTGTGTTTAGAACAGTCCCTGAACAAAATTTAAAACTACTCGCGGCTATAATGAATTGTCGGGTCCCGGCAATACAGATAAAAGTCATTGAAAAAAATGACATGGGTTCCTCCCCCAGTCCATTACCAGGCCCTTTGGGTCTGGTATCAATATTAAGGGGAACCCCGAACCAAAATAAAAAAAATGGCGTAGAGGTTCATACCAGACCTGGATTTTAAGGGGAACCTTGCCCCAAAAATCCATACCAGACCCTTATCCAAGCACGCAACCTGGCAGGCCACAGGAAAAGAGGGGGGGGAAGAGAAAGTGCTCCTCCCCCTCCTGAACCATACCAGGCCACATGCCCTCAACATGGGGAGGATGTCCCCATGTTGATGGGCACAAGGGCCTCATCCCCACAACCCTTACCCCTACCATTTCACAAAAAAAAGTGTCAACAATTTTAAGAACCACAGTACACAGCTTGGGACAAGTCCTTTTAAAAAGAAAAAACAATTCCAGCAATGTAAATCCATTTTTGGGGAGGATACGTAGAAAAAACAACAACGCCGACATGATCCAGGCACCCATAAATTAAATTAAATAGCTTAAGGCAGGCCACCTGTCACATGCGTGGGTGACCCCGTCCCCTCTGACGCAACAGGGAAAAGGCGGGGTTACCCAGTGACATATACAGGTGACACCGCCCCCTCTGACGCATATCGTGTTTACCGTTGCGTCATAGGGGGCGGGGTCACCCATACATGCAGTGGGCATGATCGTGTTGGCGTAGTTTTTTTTCTCCGGATCCTCCGCAGAATGGATTTACATCGCAGGAATTTATTTTTTATTTTTAATAAATATTTTTGACACTTTTTTTTGTGAAATGGTAGGGGAACAATGTACCCGTTACCGATTCACAGGGGGGGCCCGGGATCTGGGGTTCCACTTTGTTAAAGGGGGCTTCCATATTCCGTAAAGCCCCCCGCCCGCAGACCCCCACCACCACCGGGCAAGGGTTGTGGGGATGAGACCCTTGTCCCCAGCAACATGGGGACATCCTCCCTATGTTGAGGGTATGTGGCCTGGTACGGTTCAGGAGGGGGGGCGCTCTCTCGTCCCACCCTCTTTTCCTGTGGCCTGTCAGGTTGCGTGCGAGGTTGTGTGCTCGGATAAGGGTCTGGTATGGATTTTTGGGGGGAACCCCATGTCATTTTTTGTTTATTTAGGCGTGGGGTTCCCCTGAACCTGAAGGGTCTGGTATGGATTTTAAGAGGGACCCCTACGCCATTTAAAAAAAAAATAGTAGAGGGTTCCCTTTAATATCAATACCAGACCTGAAGGGCCTGGTATGGAATCTGGGGGACCCCACTCAAATCTTTTTCAAATCAATTTTTTAATTTTGGTTCTGGTCCCCCTTAATATTCATACCAGACCCAAAGGGCCTGGTAATGGACTTGGGGGGAGGACCCATGCCTATTTTTTCAATGACTTATCTGTATTGCTGGGACAGACAATTCATTAGAGCCGCGAGTAGTTTTAAATTACCTTCTTTCCTTTAGAAATGTAATTTTGTGCAGGGACTGTTCTAAACACGCAAAAAATGCGCTACTCTACAGGCATACTATAGACACCCCCTAGGTACGAAATTTAAAGGAATATTATACTTTTCTTGTTTCACTTTAAGCATTATTAAAAAAAAATTGCATTGATACAGGTCCCCAAACACTTTTTATGACAATAACTTGCATATTAATCTTTAAAATTAGCACTTTTGATTTCTCCTATAGACTTTTAAAGGGTGTTCCGCGGCTTTCGAATTTGCCGTGAACACCCCAAATTGTTCTCTATTCGGCGAACAGGCAAACACTCGATGTTCAAGTTGAACTTATGTTTGACTCGAACATCGGGCTCATCCCTAATTGCAACAATCGCCATTTTATTCTCTAGATTATCTGCTAAAAAAATATAATGTTTGGGGGTTCTAAGTAATTTTCTAGCAAAAAATACAGATTTTAACTTGTAAACACCAAATGTCAGAAATAGGCTGGATGAAAATTCGGCAAGAATGACATAGTAGAGTGTTGGACAAAATTTGCAAAGAGTAAATAACCTTTCTTCCTTATGTATCTTGCAGTGTAGTAGTAAATTCAACTCCTAACCAGTGGGTTATTCTGTGTCCTGAATCCTGTCATATAATTTAATTTCTATGTTCAGAGGCCCCGAACTTGAATTCCCCTAGGGCCCCCCCAATGTCTAAATCCAGCACTGCTAAAAACAAAATGATTGCACTAGGTGATGGGGTGTCACTCAGGGGGTCAATATTGATTCACATGTATTGTATGAAGCTTTTTTTAATGTTGTCTTATATTCTAAAATTAAATCTAAAATATAAGATAGGTGTATATAATATTTTTACTTTGAAATATGCTGTTTATGATGCATGAATTATTATATACAGTGATAAACTTTTTCTTTAAATGCTTACCACATGTTGCATATGTCACCAAATGTCAGCATATGTCACCAAAAGCTAGTGAACTATCTGTTCTCGCTAACTGTTGTTTTCACATGCTTCAGGGTATCAAGCTCTCAAACTTAATTTTCTTCAACTAGATGGACAGAGGTATGAAACCCACTAAAATACAGCTTTCTTCAGTTTCCCTTAGCTATTTCTCCAATCAGTGCACAGTAGCAACAGTTATCATTAAACCCTGCAAGCTGCTTTCACTTTGTAAGCAAATTATAAGAAAAGACACCCCAGTTCGCACCGAATCCCACTTTGAAATCGTGCAACTTTACTTGCAATCGCACGATTTAAAAGCCGCAGGTCAGTGCAACTTCAGGTGCAACGATCATTTGTCTGATATTCTCATTGTGTGTATGACGCAAAAATGCTGAGCTTAAAATATATTTATTGTGCATAGGCACATAGGATTGAGCTTCTTCTACAGGCAGGAGAAAATGAGAGTTCTACACTGTGCTAAATGGGTATATTATGTATACCTCATAAAGTGGCCAATGAGTTTACTTATATTTACAGTACTGTAAATTTAAAGAACTTTAATCAATTCTAGTGTAAGGGTATACCAAGTGGTCCCTGTAGGACTTCAAGGTAAGCCTCATGGTTTTACCTGGTATATCCTAGCAAAACATTTTGTTTTGTTTTACAAATGTATTTCCCAGTTAACTTACCAATATAAAGATTACCATACGCTGTGCAAATTTTCTATGGTTCCTGATGAATCAGTCGAAATTTGATTCGTGTGTGGCTCTGTGGCCACCCTCCCACCCAACATCCTTCGAAACCAGGTGGAAAAATTGTCAACCAAACAGCAGCTACATCAGTCAGATGCAGCTGGTCTTTGCGCATTTTGACCAACTTTTTTTTCTATTATTTAAGGTCTATAATGCTTACCTCATTGGACTGTCGAATGGTTCTTAATGGAATCCATACGGTCCCTAGCATTGTGTCCCAAATGAGTCCTTTATTCCAGACTTCCACCGTCAATCCTAAATCCAGTCTGTTGATCTCACTGCAGAAAAACAGAAAGTAACTTTACTTTATAATGTCTGACACAACTGATGATCAGGTTAGGAATTGCTGCTCTTTACTCACAACATAAAGTCTTGCTCCCAACAGGGCAAGTTGCCCCTGACTGCAATAGTTGTGCTCTTCACATTTTGTACTTTTAAGGTTACATAAGCATTAAACTTTTCTGTCAAAAAAAGAAACACACAATTATTTAAGCAATCCCATTATAAAAGTGGCATAGTCAAATGATGTACAGCAGGGGTACACAAGTTGCATGGGTACTGCATGCTGATATAATGATTTTTATATATATATATATATATCATGTAATTATTTTTCTTCTAAAAATGTTTGCTGTATGAAAAACCTTTTGAGTTGCTGTAGCAGTTTAGAACTACATACTAACATTTGAACAAAAAATAACAGCATTGCAAAATGTTGTACACCTTAATTAATATAGCCCCACTTTTCTTTTAACTTAATAGGAGGCATAGGTAGCATACACAAATGCAAAGTACCATAGGCATACTTGCTGCACCTTGTTCTCCCCCCTGTCATGGCTCCACAGTTGTTTGAAATTGCTGTGATTGGCTGTCATTTTTAAAGCTTGAAAGGTCACAATTGCAACCCGGCCGAATGCTGTAGGGGGGTCATGAGGCCCCCTGTACGGCTGGATAGGAAGAGCCGCGAGGGCGGCTCACAACTGCATATAGAGGAATCGATCTCTCCATATTCCTCCTAAAGCCACCGAATGCCTGCGGGAAGGAAAGGAAGAGGAACAGGGATTCTATCAAGCTTCCTTCGACTGCAGAAGAGTTCTGCTACCCTCAGCTCCAGCCCTGTGCTTGCCAGTCTCTAATGTCACTTGTAAACACAAAGGCCCAGCTCTAAGTGACTTTGCTCCACCTCTTCTGAACATCCTACCTGCCATCATACACTCTGCACTCCTCTCCCTGTACATCCTACCTGCCGTCATATACTCTAAGTGACTTTGCTCCACCTCTTCTGAACATCCTACCTGCAATCATATACTCTGCACTCCTCTCTCTGTACATCCTACCTGCTGTCATACAGTCCATGCTCCCTTCTCTGTACATCCTACCTGCCGTCATACACTCCACGCTCCTCTGCCTGTACATGCTACCTGCCATCATATACACTGCACTCCTCTCCCTGTACATCCTACCTGCCATCATACACTCCTCTGCCTGTAAATCCTACCTGCTGTCATATACTCTGCACTCAGTCAATATTGTAAAAAAAAATAAAAAATTGTAAAATAATAATAACACAAAAAAAAATCGGATCCTGCCATTCTGCCACCGTGCTCAGAGGGAATTCCCCCTGGCTGGGGGTTAGGGGGGCCCTTCATGGTTTCTTCCATCGGTGCCCTGAAGGTTCTAATTACTCCACTGATTTAGTTAATTTCAAACTTGTATCCCTTGTTAAGCCTAATCTGCGATCTTTCTTTTTCGTTATTGAATTCTTTAGTTTTACTACCTCAAGTGGCAATTAATGACATTCAGGTGGCATTATACATTCATAATCACCTTAATTATAACAAGAATAAGTACCAGGTGAATGGGTCAGCTGGTGAACAGCTGTTGAATGTCACAAGTACAGTAAACTGTGAAAACAGAGAACCTGTGAACAGACCAATATTTTCAACAATGTTCCCATGAGAATATATGCACATTGAATAGTATTTATCTTATTGTGTACACATCCAAAAGGTCTGAGACTGCTGCTGGCAGACTCAAAGTAGTTCCTCAAGTGACACTCTATAATACTTTCCTCCTCCCAGCAGCTGCATTAAAGGTTATGAAGTGAGGCGAGGGGAGAGACAGAGGAGCTGGGCAAGGACTGACATTAATTACACACTCCTAGAAGAGGAAACAGCTAGATATGGCAGGAAGTATGGGGATCTGTGATAATTCTAGGGAACTGGATCTTCCTTCCAGTGGTGAAATTGCCTAGTTCAAAAGAAAATTGCAAAGGAATACAATATTGGTAATGGAAAGGCAGGATGCTGGAAAAAAAAAAAACATTTTTAATTACCATGGGGTTGATTTACTAAATAGACTGTGTACTACAAGTGCAATTGCACTCTCCCATTAATCATGGGTATAGGAATATGCGCTTCTTCTCAGGGAATGTTCCTGTCCCATCAGTAAAGGAGGACTTTGAAACCTGGATAGATCAAACCTCTCAAGCATTAGAGGAATAGAACATCCCAGAAGCTGAGGGGACCAGCAGCAGAAGTGCTAGCTAAACTATGTAACATGGCTGTGTAGCATTATGCCGCGTACACACGATCACTTTTTGTGATGAAAAAAAACAACGTTTTAAAAAACGTCATTTAAAATGATCGTGTGTGGGCAAGACGTCGTTTTATGTCTTCAAAAAAACGACCAAAAAAAAATTCCAACATGCTTGAATTTTTTGTGTCGTTTTTCAAAATGTCGTTTTTTGTGTCATTAAAAGTGACCGTGTGTGGGCAAAACGTTGTTTAAAACAACAGTTTTAAACCCGTGCATGCTTAGAAGCAAGTTATGAGATGGGAGCTTCAATGGAACAGAGTGCCGTCGAAAGTGTCTTACGTAACCGCGCTTTGCAAGAGCATTGTGGAAAAACGATGGTGTGTATGCAATGTCGTTTTTGAAAAACGTTGTTTTGTTTCGTCAGATAAAATTACGTTTTTTTTCATCACAAAAAGTGATCGTGTGTACGCGGCATTAGACTACATTGAGGCACTGTATCTTGTGTTGAGGAGAGTAGAGACACTTTCAGATATGATGTACAAGTTTGAACTTACCCACCAACATAGATGGGAGAAGCTCTCTGACTACAAGACTCTACCCAAGTGGACAAGATGCTGCACCAGATCATCCAAAAAAAAAAGATAGATCCACAGAATGCTGAAGATGCTGACAGGGTCTGGCTGGACCATATATACAAGGAACCCACTCAAATCATCCTATTATTCTCAAGTTTCTTCTGAAAGGAGAACTACAGAACTACTTGCGCCTACCCGGAGTTGGTGATGGTAATAAGAGAAGAAGCCCTGCTGAAGAAGAATTATTGAGATTCCAACACCAAGCCAATACAGGCACCCAAGGAAAAGAAGATCCTCACGTTCCCTACTCAGATGGGAGAATACTTCTCAGAGGATAATAATGAGTCAGACGCTGAGCTGTTGAGAAATGCTACATCCAAAGCACCGTCCGACCCAATAATGACAAATCTGCTGGCCCAGAAGGTGCAGGCACAGCTCTAGGTTAATACAACAATATGATTGAAACCATAAGTGAACCTACAGAAATCTCTCACTGATGTGAAACAGGCAGTGGTTGCTTTGACTTCATAAAGAAAGGCACCAGAAGAAGCCAAGTCAAATACCATGCTGCCCTTTTTGGGGGGACAGATGCTACAGCTGTGGAGAATCTGCACACTTCAGGGCACAATGCATGAGAGAGACTTTGCCTGACATTCCTGCAGAAGCTCCAAAGGTCCTGCAGAAGTTGCTACCTAGGAAGCCGATGGGAAACTTAAGAAGCAAACTGGGTGCCCATCTACAACAGCTAGCTTTAAATCTAATGACACTGGGAAACAACAGCAGTGGTCCAAAGCCTCACAAATGCACCCCCTGCTGTCTCTGAGTGACCATGCAACTCACCCTCTTCGTAGAGGGTGAATGGTGATAAGGGGACGCTAATAAAGTAAAGTGCAATAGTGCAATGATCTGTGATAAATTAAATAACAGTCATTCAATGATATATGTGTAACTTTGAAATCAATATAGATAAACCATACAATTGTGCTGTAATCAACCTGCAATAAAGTTCATATGCTCAATACTGACAAAACCAGTAATGAAATTAATAGATGAGAATCAAAGGTGCATAGTCAAAATCCAGTCAAAACTCACCTAAAACCATTTTGGTTTCTCTTTAAAGTGTTTTTAATCCTTTACATTTTTTTTGTACATAGACACTGTATGACAAGCCCAGCTTTATGGGGTTTTCAGATGTCACGTCACATGGCACGCTTCCTCTTTTCCCCTAACCTGCACTATATTCACACATTCAGCGTACCATTGGTAAATCAGGTTACAGTAAGGCAGAATGCCCACCCATATTCTGTCCTGGGGACAGTGCTCTACTCCCTACAGGTGAGTGGGGAAAAGGGGTTATTAGATGCAAAAGAGTAACTGCACTAAGCTAGAAGGGCTCATTTTCTCCCTCCTTTTCACCTGAGAGAAAACATGGGCAGGGATTCTACTTTGCAGCCTCCTGATAGGCTATCCCTGGCTATCAAGGTTGAAGAGACCGGACCGGAGTATCGGGCTCCATCTTTTCCACCACTTGATTAGCTATGTAGTTGGGGATGTGCTGAGTAGTAAGGTGAAGGTGCTGCAGAGTGCACTTGCCATTTATCATCAGAAGCTCACAATAGAAGACATACTGACCCCTCACACCCCCCTCTCTCTAGCCCCACTCTCTTACTCACTCTCCCTTGCTCTCACCACCATCTCTCTCCCTCCCACCTCTCTCACTCCTCTCTCTCTCTCTCACCCCCCCCTTGTTCAACCCCTCCCCTGCACATACCCCTCACTTGCTTACACCCCTCTCCCTCTGACCCCCACTATTTCACCCTCCCTCTTACACCCTCCTCTTTATCCCCTCCCCCTCTTACATCCTCCTTATCACCACCCTCTCTTTCACCGTCCCCCTCTATCTCATTCCCCTCTCTTTTATACCCCCCTCTCTTTGACCCCCTTTCTCTCAACCCCTCTCTTTCTCGCTCTCACCCTCTTATCTCTCACCCCCTTCTCATGCCCTCTCTCTCCTTCCCCCCTACCATCCCCTTTCTCTCATCCCCTCTTTCTTTTACCGCTAACCCTCCTCTACTTAATTAAATTTGTTTTAACAAAAAAAAAGCATTTTTATTTTACTTAAGGGCCACCAAAATCCTCAGCACCAGGCCCATGATGTTCTTAATCCAGTCCTGTAGTGGGAGCATATCTTGTGCAGACAACTGTCTAGGAGGAGAATTTCTCTAAATTTACCCAGTGGAACACAGACACCAAAAAATAACCTAAAAAGGGATTTAGACCTTGCCCAGATTTTAAAAGTTTAAGTAATAGAGTGCTGGCTACAAACACATAAAATATATCTCTGTTTTTATTTATAACATGTTTTAAAAACCAGCAATGTTTTTTTTATACTTTACAAATTCAAAGGAAAGCTTGTACATGTGGTCTAGGTAGGTTTTCTTAATGGCTGAAACCTTGGCTAGACACCAAGGATACCAATAAACTCTGTACCTTTCATCATTAAAAAATTGCCTTTCTACTACAACTGATAAAATATTGCACAATCAGTGATTCAATATGTAAAACATGGTACAGTGTACTTTCATTTTTTTTTATAACAAAGATGTTCAACAAAAAAATACATATTTGCAATATATATATATATATATATATATATATATATATATATATAACATGTGTACTTCTTACCTTGGGGGCCATCAAACGTAGCCTTTTTCACTGTAAGAAAAAAAAAAAAGAAGAGAAAAATAACTTCAAATGCACAACAGCAAAAACTGCAGCATTTTCTGAATATTTGGTACACTCATTAATGCTATATTATGTGTTATCCAAGAAGACTCAGGGCTCAAAATTTCAAGTCCTGAGCTACTAGCCAGGCCTCAAGAGTTACTCGCCACCAGTTGCCCCACCTAATTCATACACTGCCCTGCCCATAATTGCACCGTAAACACCCTCGTAGATTATCTCATGGAATGACAGTGTTAAATTTTTTATGCAGAATCAAGTTACAAAATTAAATATTACCAACAACTGGGACAGGGCACTGGGGGCAGACCAGAGGGACAAGGCACTGGGGCAGACCAGAGGGACAGGGAACTAGAACTGGGTCTCTTCCCCATTCTCTTGCTGTCTCCTCTGCAACTCCCATCCATCCCCTCTCTCTCTCTTTCTCTCCCTCTCCTATTCATCTCATCATCAGGAGCCTGTGTGTGCGCCTCCACGCTTGCATGTCCCCACTTCCCCCTTTTATTCAGGCTGGAAGTGAGGAGAGGAGCTGCAGCACAGCGGGAGGGAGTACAATCCAGCGCTGAGATCGACACAACTGCATAGCCATTGACACCATAGCACAGCGCACACTGACACTGACACAGCACACATTGAGACCAGTCTGTTCACAGTGCTCAGGCTGAACTGTTGGACGCTTACATAGAGCACAAGGAGAAAAAAACTGCACAAACTGGAAGGCTGCCACTCTAATGTCAGGGCAACTTTCAGTGAGCGCTGCACCGGAGTGGTAATTTTCGCAATCCTCCACCTCACTCATTACTTTCTGCTCTCCAGCTACATTGGTCGGGGGGAGGGGGGCAGGCTCAGAGAGGTCATACTGTTAGGTCCCATGGCTTAATGAGAATTGTAAGGAGAGCACTTGTGTACTGCTCTGCCTGTGCGCTGCTCACCAGACTACTTTTCCTGAGCATGCACCTTTCCTCTTCGGCCGCCAATCTCATCGGGACTCTAAGTGTAAGCACAGATTGGAGGGAGATTGGTCATGCAGCCCTGTCATCACTCGCCCCCCGCTTAAATCCACTCGCCAAATGCTAGTAGGCGAGTGGAAATTTTGAGGCCTGCAAGAAGATATTGATTGAATTTTGGTTAAAAAATTTGTGTTGACATTTTCCAATTACAATGGTTATTGATGTCTCATGGTCATCAAAAAATAGATCAACAAGAATCTCACATGCACTGAACATCCACCAAACATTCCTATTTTATTTACTGGTTAACCAGCTAATGTATTTATAGTACACATCTACCAGGAAGAGTCACCTGCATGTTTACTGGATCAAGCAACTATAACCAACATCCACCAACATCTGTTCTTCAATGTGAAAAGATGCTTTCTGTACGAGTTATGTTGTTTTAACTCTGTACATTCACTATTGTGAAGTGGTGAATCTGCATTTTGAAACATGTTCTAAGCCCCCTTTAGTTGTGTTCCGCATTGGGTCAGCCCAATCATTTTCATTTTAAATGAGCTGACAATGCAGCACAATGCATAAAAAACTGGACATGTAGTTTTTTTTTTTACAACACACCACACTGCACAGATGGTTCCTATTTGTGCATCATAATATGCTGCAATGTTTGTGCATTGGGGTGCATTTGAACACTGATCATACGTTACTGTGTTCTGTGGTAACGTGTGGTCAAACAGGTGTGAGCACTGTACAAGTGCCATTTTTTTATTTATTTTTTGCATGATTGGCATATTTAAAATTAAAATCCTATATTTCTCATAAATAGGTATTATACTTTATCTTAATCTCACAGAACCTCCACATTTTCAACAATCAGAAGCATGTGGTTTTTAAGTAGCATCAACAAATATTGCTTGTAAACTGTCAACAAGTGTTAAAATGTGGCATGCAGATAATGCAAGGTAATCTCTAAGGCCGCGTACACACGTACGAGAACCTCGTCAGGCTAAACCCATCGTTCCGCCCGACGAGGTTCTCGGCCGGCCGTCAAGTTTGTCGACCAGGCTGTCGAAAAAGGCGTCGAGCCATTAGTCCCGATGGCCCGTCGAGGAAATAGAGAACCTGCTCTCTATTTTGGCTCGACCCCTCGCTCGTCAGTTTGCTCGGCGAAAACGTACACACGATCGAGCTTCTCGGCAGAATATGGATCCCAGCGAGCTTCTCTCTGGATTCTGCCGAGAAGCTCGGTCGTGTGTACGGGGCCTAATAGGTAATGCAGTATTTTTATACAGAGCGTCAAAATACCTTAGGTAACATATATAACATAAGCTTTGTGAATGGTTAACATTTTTTCTGTGCTAAATCAGAGCTTTTAAAACATTCAAACATACTGTACTCCTACTGTATAAAGATTTGCTGCACATTCTGTTCTTTAACATTCACTGACATTACTGTGTTATAAAAATGGTGGATGTTAACAGGAAATGTGTTTGAATGTAAGGTGACTGTCATTCAACCCAGTAAAATGAATGTATTTGTTTTCTCCTGAGTATAAATTATATGCCCCCTAGTATTTGTTTCAGAAGCATGCTTGTTATCCAAAGCACTTGTATATCAAAGTAAATATCCTCATAAGAAATAATGGAAACTCAAATAATTCGTTGCACAACCATTTATTCATAGGTCCTTCAGTTTATAGTCCAAATAAAAAGATCATTATAGCAATGTGACCAGGTTGTGTAATCATAAAATGTCCATCAACAAAAAGAGGCCTCCACAAGGGGATTAGCAGAAAAATCCAGCAGGAGCTACAGAGTATTAAAGAGAAGAGAGCAGCCTCTAATGCCCCGTACACACAATCTGGCTTTTGCCTGGCCAAACTAACATCGGAATTCCGACGAAATTCCATTGGAGTAAAATAGAACATGTTCTCTATCTAAACTTCGATGGAATTCCTTGGAAAAAGTCAGATGAGCATACACACGGTCGGAATTTCCGATGGAAAAAGTCAGTTGGACTTTTTCCATCAGAAATTTCCGATCGTGTGTATGGGGTATAACTGTAGCAATATGTTACTAAATGTTGTACCTTCATTAAATGTAACCATATTGCTACACTAAGAGGTGCCTCTCTTCTCTTTTATATTCAGTTGTGACATGCCCGCTACTTGTATATCAAGTCAACGCTTGTCAAAATTTATAAAAACAATTTAGCTTGTCTTGCAAAATGCTCTCAAACCAAGTTACACTCAAACCAAGGTTTTACTGTACCAGTTAGGCTCACTCAGAAACTCAAAAGTTTGCAGCATGGGCTTTGACTACAAGGTGCTATTAATATTTTTTAGTACTGCTGTATATCTTACTTCTCTCACTTGGGTCATCTTAAAGTAAACTTGTGCTGAAGTCATGAACCTAAAACAATAATGTATATTTTATATTGTATATCTATTTTTTTTTGTTTACAAATTTATATTGTTTTTCATATTGATTTCTACACTACTTGCCCATAAACAATGTCTCTGTGTGCTTTTGGCTGCATCTTTAAATATGCGAACAGTGACTTTTCTTATTAACTGTCTGCAAACACTTTTTTGCTCACAAAGCTACCCTCAGGAGAGATCACAGAACCACAGCATCTGGCCAGTAGCATCCACAGCAATATAACAGCAACGTTTCAAATTGGAAGTACCTACTAAAACTACTTGATACAGTACTGGTTCACTTTTAGACAGATCCTTAAGTATGGCGCCTGACATCAGGTTCTGCATACGAAATGCTACAGAAGAATGGAAAAACTCTATAGAATATTCTACCAGAAAACTACAAGAAATGTAGCAGAGTGCCAAATTACTCACCTTGCTCAAGCGTACCCACATGCCCCTTTAACTCTTTTCCCCATAATTTCCCGTTTTGGATTCCTGGACATGCCAAGAGAAGCATTCTCTGCCTTCCTCCCTCCATAACTTAAGCTTTTTTTAAACTTTTTTCCACCAGGGAAACCAGAGGGGAAAGCCGAGAACCTGCTCGGTTCAGTCTTTCCCCTACACACGGCCTGTTTTCCTGACAGGAAAACTGCAATGGAGCTTTGGCCGGGAATCTCGGATATGTGTATGCTCCATTGCAGTATTTCCCTTGGGAAAACTGCCAAAAAACTGCCGGATTTCCCAGTGGGAAAAAACAAAAACTGGTTATCTATTTTTGTCCGGCGGATTTTAGACAGAGATATCACAGCGATACCTCACATGTGTGGTTTGAACATCGTTTTAATATGCGGGCGCTACCCACGTATGCATTCGCTTCTGCACATGAGCTTGGCGGGACAGGGTGCGTTTAAAAAAAAATCGTATTTATTTTACATCTTGTTTTTTTATTTTTATACTGTTCTTTTAAAAAACAAAAATTTGTCACTTTTATTCCTATACATAAACATCCATTGTAATAAAAATAAAGCATGACAGGACCTCTTAAATTGAGATCTGCGGTCAAAAAGACCTCAGATCTCATATTTACACTAAAATGCAATAAAAATTTAAAATAAATAAAAATGTTGGAATTTTTAAAAATTAAAAAAAAAATGCCCCTTTAACCACTTAAGGACCCCTTCACGCCGATATACGTCGGCAGAATGGCATGGCTGGGCACAATCAAGTACGCGTCTCTTTAAGCCCGGCGTGCTCGCGACCCGGACCTAAGCTCTGTGACCACGCCCGCGCCGGTGTCGCGCGATCGGTCACCGGAGCTGGAGAACGGGGAGAGGTGTGTGTAAACACACCTTCCCTGTTCTTCACTGTGGCAGTGTCATTGATCGTCTGTTCCCCGATAGAGGGAAAGACGATCAATGACATCACACGTCCAGCCCCACCACCCTACAGTTAGAAACACATATGAGGTCACACTTAACCCCTACAGTGCCCCCTAGTGGTTAACTCCTAAACTGTAATTGTCATTTTCACAGTGAAAATTACAATGGTCCCAAAAATGTGTCAAAATTGGCCGATGTGTCCGCCATAATGTCGCAGTCACGAGAAAAAAAACGCTGACCACCGCCATTAGTAGTAAAAAAATAATAATAATATAAATTCAATAAAACTATCCCTTATTTTGTAAACGCTCAATATGAAAATGAGCTAGATATGCCGATTCACGAATGTAGTTGCGCCCGGTCGTCGTATTCTACGTCATTTGCTATATGAGGTGTAACTTTGCGTAGGTGCGGCGTACACAATGTTAAGTATGGACGTCTTGGCACAGCGTCAAATTTTCCGTCGTTTGCGTAAATCATTCGCGAATAGGGCTGTGCGTAAATTACGTTCACGTCTTAGGCAGTTTTCAACGTATCTTAGGCATACTAACCGACGCATGCGCACTGAGATTACGTTCACAGACGGCGCATGCGCCGTTAGTTAAAAACGTCAAATACGTGGGGTCACAAGTAATTTGCATAAAACACGCCCACCACGCCACATTTGAATTAGGCACGCTTACGCCGGGACATTTACGCTACACCGCCCTAACTTAGGAAGTGCTTTAAGAATACTGCTCTTGCGTCCAACGTTGCGGAGGTGTAGCGTAAATACGATACGCCCCGCTGCCAGATACGCTGATCGACGAGAATCTGGCTCGGGGACTTCAGCATTATTTTTATGTTTGATTCACCTAATCTGTTTCTCATTCTCAGGACTATTTCTGGAATGAGAATAACTATATGTGTTTTGTGGTCTTTTTAAACTTCAATTAAAATTTTATATAGGTGTGTTTGCTCTCTCAACCATGCAATCTGGATTTGTCTAGGTTCACACCAGATACTAATTGGTAACTTGCTAATTGGATTGATGATTGGGTTCCCAGCTGCTATCCTTTTTGTCATGTGACCTATAGTTGTATATAAACTGGACATCCATTTTCTATGTTGTAAGCCAGGGCTCAAAATTTCAAGTCCTGAGCTACTAGTCAGGCCTCAAGAGTTACTCGCCACCAATTGCCCCACCTAATTCATACACTGCCCTTTGCCTAATTGCACCTGTAAACACGCCCTCGTAGATTATCTCATGGAATGACACTCTTAAATGTTTTATGCAGAATCAAGTTACAAAATTAAATATTACCAACAACAACTTTAACAAAATGGGACAGGGCACTGGGGGCAGACCAGAGGGACAGGGCACTGGGGGCAGACCAGAGGGACAGGGCACTAGACCTGGGTCTCTTCCCCATTCTCTTGCTGTCTCCTCTGCAACTCCCATCCATCCATCCATCTCTCTCTCTCTCTCCCATTCATCTCATCATCAGGAGCCTGTGTGTGCGGCTCCACGCTTGCATGTCCCCACTTCCCCCTTTTATTCAGGCTGCCAGTGAGGAGAGGAGCTGCAGCACAGCAGGAGGGAGTACAATCCAGCGCTGAGAACCACACAACTACACAGCCATTGACACCATAGCACAGCACACATTGAGACCAGTCTGTTCACAGTGCACAGGCTGAACTGTTGGACACTTACATAGAGCACAAGGAGAAGAAAACTGCACAAACTGGAAGGCTGCCGCTCTCATGTCACTGGAGTGGTAATTTTCGCAATCCTTCACCTCACTCGTTACTTTCTGCTCTCTAGCTACATTGGTCGGGGGGACGGGGGCAGGCTTAGAGAGGTCATACTGTTAGGTCCCTTGGCTTAATGGGAATTGTAAGAAGAGCACCTGTGTACTGCTCTGCCTGTGCGCGGCTCACCATACTACTTTTCCCAGGCATGCACCTTTCCTCTTCGGCCCCCAATCTCATTGGGACTCTAAGTGTAGGCACAGATTGGAGGGAGATTGGTCATGCAGCCCTGTCATCACTCGCCCCCAGCTTAAATCCACTCGCCAAATGCTAGTAGGCGAGTGGAAATTTTGAGGGCTGTTGTAAGCTATGAATAATCACTGAAGTTTGGTGTGAAACGCATCAACCTTTTTACCCCGTCTGCTGTGGCATGCTTTTTTTGTGTTTTTTTTTTATTTTACAATAAAGGCAATTTATTTTTGGAGTGAGGCTGTCCAGAAAGTTTTTCCTTCATTTTGCACCTATGTGACAAGACCCTCAATATTTTCCTAACAGTAGCATTTTATAAATAGTTGCCTGGCTCTACTGCCCTGGATATTGGTGTACAAATCCTCATGTTACTCAGACGTCCTGTAAAGAAGGGGTTTAAAGACACAAAGGTTCATTATCCATTACCATTGGCGTGCGCACAGGGTGTGCCAGGTGTGCCTGGGCACACCCTAATCACCCCATGTGGGGAAGAGACCCCCTGTTTAGACCCCAGGTATTTCAACAAATTCCCCTAACAGGTTTTCTAAAAAAATATATAAATATATAACATAATAAATTGTAAAAAAACAATAAAAAAAATTATACAAATAACTCCAAAAATGGGCTGGTCAAAATTCTTGGCACCCTTAACTTAATATTTGGCTGCACACCCTTTGGAAAAAATAACTGAAATCAGTCACTTCCTATAACCATCAATAAGCTTCTTCCACCTCTTACCCGGAATTTTGGACCTTTGCAAACTGCTCCAGATCTCTCTTATTGGAAGGGCGCCTTTTCCCAACAGCAATTTTAAGATCTCTCCACAGATGTTCAATGGGATTTAGATCTGGACACATTGCTGGTCACTTTAGAACTCTCCAGTGCTTTGTTGCCATCCATTTATGGGTGCTTTTTGACGTATGTTTGGGGTCATTGTCCTGCTGGAAGACCCAAGATCTCAGACGCAAACCCAGCTTTCTGACACTGGGCTCTACAGTGCGACCCAAAATCCTTTGGTAATATTGCATGATGCCTTGCGCACATTCAAGGCACCCAGTGCCAGAGGCAGCAAAACAACCCCAAAACATCATTGAACCTCCACCATATTTCACTGTAGGTACCGTGTTCTTTTCTTTGTAGTCCTCGTCCGTTTTCGTTAAACAGTAGAATGATGTGCTTTACCAAAAAGCTCTTTCTTGGTCTCATCTGTCCACAAGACATTTTCCCAGATGGATTTTGGCTTACTCCTGGGGTCCTCCTGGGTCTCCTGCCATAGTGTTTCATTTCATTTAAATGTTGACGAATAGTTTGCGCTGTCACTGATGCTCCCTGAGCCTGCAGGACAGCTTGAATTTCTTTGGAACCTGTTTGCGGCTGCTCATCCACCATCCGTACGATCCTGCGTTGCAACCTTTCATACATTTTCTCTTCCGTCCATGCCCAGAGAGATTAGCTACAGTGCCAAGGGTTGCAAACTTCTTGATAATGTTGCGCACTGTGGAGAAAGGCAAATCTAGATCTCTGGAGATGGACTTGTAACCTTGAGATTGTTGATATTTTCACACAATTTGGGTTCTCAAGTCCTCAGACAGTTCTCTTCTCCTCTTTCTGTTGTCCATGCTTAGTGTGGCACACACAGACACACCATGCAAAGACTAAGTGAACTTCTCTCCTTAAGCCCAGGTTCACACTGGGTACGATTTGCTTAGATTTGAGACGCGATTTCACATGTGGCAATTGTCGGCAATGACACCGTCCTAATCGGCGCTGCGATTTACATTGACATCTGTGCAGAAACCCGCACAGATGTCTCTTAAATCGCGGCCGAAATCGGGACTGCCAGCGGGAGTGAAATCATGTGAGTTCAGCTAAACTCCCAGGGCTTCCCTCCCGCAGCCCAGTGTGAACCAGGGCTTTATCTGCTTTCAGGTGTGATTTTTATATTCCCCACACTTGTTACTTTTCCCAGGTGAGTTTAAAGGAGCATTACATGCTTGAAACAATCGTATTTCTTAATTATCCACAATTTTAAAAGGGTGCCAAAAATTTTGACCATCCCATCTTTGGAGTTTTGTGTGACATTATGTCCAATTTGCTTTTTTTCCTCCCTGTTTTGTTCCAATACAAACAAAGAGAATAAATATGTGTATAGCGAAACACGTGTTACTGCAATACATTTTTGTGAGAAATACTTGATTTTCTGGAAAAATTTCTGGGGTGTCAACAATTTTAAGCCATGACTGTATGTGCTGATGGGTAGGGAGGACCTGGATTACCAAAATCTAAATGCCTGTGGAAGGCACACTGCTTAATTAAAGTCCTAAAACCCAACTACAGCAAAAATATATATATATATATATATTTTTATGGACAGATTGGGGAAGGGACAGAACCACAGTCAGTTTTTTTATTACAATCTGTGCCCCTACTGGGTGGATTTCTCCTAATTGCTGGGGTGTATTAGGAAATCTCTGCAGTGGGGACACAAACTGCTACAAACCACTTTTTAGTAAAATAGGGAGAGGTTAGAACCCTGTCCAGTTTATATTAATGCGTGTGTCTTCTTGTCCCAAAGACAACTGCTTCCTTCATTTGCTGTTCTGTTGTTAAATGTGTCACAGAGACAGGAAACATTGGTAAATCGCCACAGACTATCAAAGGCAGCAATAAAAATTGATAGAAGTAATTACTTTTCCGATACCAAACTATAAAAGATTTGAATGCCATTCAAAGTGTATGTATGGCAAAAGTTTGTTTTGCATAAAGTACCGAATAGTTCTAAGATTATCAGCGTCTGTATATATTGAGTACTGTGAAAAGGTGTTCAACAACTGTGAAAAATGCAGCTACATGGACGCTCGGTGAGGTGGAGAAAACCGCAGCATACAGATAGCATTCGGACACAGAATCAGCACAAACTGCAATATTATACAACCGAGAGGTGAGGGGGACATTATTGAGGCAAAATGGTGCTGGGAGGTGCCAGAAATAAATCAGAATTTAGCCCTAATAGCGACGCTCAGGCAAGGAATACCTCAAAAAAGGCGCCGGTCTCCTCAGGTACATTTACCTCAGAGAAGAGAAACAAATCTAAGCTGCCAAAAACGATATCCCCTGGAGACTCTGACTCTGAACTTAACATGTCACAGACATCACAACAGGATTCAGTTGTCCCCTCAAGCATTTTAAAGTAATTTGAAAAAATGCTACACAAAGCATTAAAGCAAACCTCAGAGCAAATTACTAGTAATCTTACCAAGGAAATTAGAGAACTGAGGCACTGCACTGAAACACTGGAACCGAAAGTGGAGGACATTGAAAACACTACACAGGAATTCTTATCTGAAATGGAAATCCTCAAAGAGGAAAATATTACCTTACAGAATAGACTTGAGGATTTTGAAAACTGTGCAAGAAGGTCTATTCTGCATTTCAGAGGAATTCCAGAATCAGTCATAGTTCTTCAATCAATTCAGTCATAGATTCTAATCAATGGAACCTGCTTAGGCCGCACCTGATGGGGGATCCGTAATGCACTAGAATAACTGAAATTATTCCATGGTTAAATATTTATGTTTCTCTTTGTTCTTAGCATGCGATTCAAAATTTGGAAAGGAACTATGATACCTATCATACAATTTGATGATAGGGTTTCAGACCAGAGACCAACTTTTTTTTTTTTGCACTTTCTATCTCACTTTTATAACCAATTTAGAAATGTGATAGAGATAACATTTTGAAAATATAGTTTGATAATTTATTATAATTTATTAATTTGTTTATTCCAACTGTCATTACTATATAGCTACCAATGCTGAGCAATGTTACAGCAATTAACTGTTTATCCTGTTCCATTAAAATCATAACAAATTGTTTTTGGGTATTTATAATCCCACAGTTCAGCTTTGTCCCTGAACTTAGCTCATAAAGGGAGTACTAGTCTTCCCAGTATGTTTATTTCTTCTCCTTTGGAAATGGTTCCAATAAAATTAAAATTATATATAATCCTAACAAACAGACAGAGTTAGGGCATATGATTTTATAACTTTATAATTTTTACATCCACGGGATGCATATTTTTATTTTCTTTTAATGCGGACCCCCCGTGCAAATGATTTACATGCGCCTCACCCTGCTTTCCTCGGATCCCCACAGTAATATGTGGGGATCGAACGAAGGCTACCTGTCCCCTGTTGGGGGGCTTTTTTCCCCGGCACGGTCACTTTCCAAATATTCCTACAGTCATTCTGTATCTATATGTTTTATAATCTCTACTGTTTTTTATTTTCTCTTTAAGATTGACCTCTCTGGATCTTGTTATTCCTTATACTCTTTTCATGTCCACGCAGGTTGGGCCGAGTAGTCGCCGCACCAAGGGTGAGTATGGCTTATTTTTTCAGTTACCATGGCTCCCTTAAATATCTTATCCCTAAATGTCCAAGGCCTTAATGTGCCACAGAAACGTGCAAAAGCCTTTCGAGCATTTCAGGCCAAAAAAGCACGCATTGTGTGTCTACAAGAAATGCACTTCACCCGAATTCAACTTTTTCATTTTATTTGAATACCTCCTACCCACAGGCACAGCCTCAGCGCCTACTAAGCAGTGCGGTACTCTTATCGCCTTTCACCGTTTTATTCCATTCACAATACACTCAGAAATCAAAGACCCCGAGGGTCGGTACCTAATCTTAACAGGGTATATTATGGACACAGCTGTAACTGTGGTCTCTTAATATGCTTCTAATTATCAGCCTTTTTACCTTATCACATTTATGCCAAGTTATTAATACTCACAGAATGGGATCAATATTTGTGTGCAGAGATTCCAATTAGGTCCTCCTTCTATTTCTGAACAAAACCCCATATACCCCACCACGACTTCAAGCTAAAAGGTCTTTCTCTCAGCTTCTTTCCAGCTACAAACTAATTGATTCCTGGAGAGAATCTAACCCAACAAAAAGAAGCTACACGTATTTCTCTAACCCTCACTAAACATTTAGTCGCATAGATCATATATGTATTACTATAGGAATGGCACCTGAAATAATAGCATCTATCATCATCCCCATTCCTTGGTCTGACCACAATGCGGTCCATATCTCTATGCTTCTATCATTCCTAGGGCCCACGACCCCACATGGTACCTCCCAGACATATTACTGAAGCACCCCTCCAATCGCCCAATAACGGAACAGGCCCTAAAAGAATATCTAAAACACAACACTAGTATTGATATCTGCTCTCGCACACTGTGAGAGGCACACAAACCAGTCCTAAAAGGAACACTCCAACAACAATTAGGGATACTCAAACGAGAACACAAAATGATGGCACGACAATTAGAAACGTAATTTAACGCATCGGTTTTAGCCTTTCAAAATTACCCAAATTTTAATGCCAAAACTTGTCTACATAAAGCGTGTCTAGAATATGATTTATTCCTAACTGACTCAGCCGACAAATCACTACATAGAACCAGGCATGCATTTTACATGAAATCTAACAAACCGGGCACTTTTCTGGCACGAGCACTAAAATCAATAAATTATTATTTTAAACCCATTAGACTTAAATTGGCTACCAATACATACACCAGTAATCCACCTAAAGTTGTAAAGAAATTTAGTTCATACTTAAAGGCCCTATATACAGAGACAAATACTCTTAACACTAATGCAGCTGACACCTTCTTCTCACATATCAATCTACCCCAGATGATGGAATCTCAAATAAGGTAACAAGAAGAACCTATCACGGGAGATGATGTAGCAGCAGCTATTAAAACATTAAAAATAAATAAGAAGCCTGACGGATTTTCAGCCCTGTTTTTCCGAACTTTTACAGATATAATTTTTCCCCTTACTCGCAAAAGCATTTAATGACTTTATAAGGATATAAATCTGACCCTTTTAATATAGAGAGAGGCACAAGACAGGGATGCACACTCTTGCCTTTATTATTCGCTATCTCCTAATAGAACTACTTGCAAAAACAATCAGATCTGACCCAACTATAACTGGAATCGAAATAGGTTATCAACACAAGCTTTGTCTGTTTGCAGACGATATCCTCATGTTTCTTTCATCCCCACAAGTGTCAGGCCCAAACCTTATCCCAATTCTCAATAATTTTGCTGACATTTCTGGATTATTCATTAACCCTAAAAAATGCTTAGCACTACATATATCTCTTTCAAATGTAGAACTGAGTTCTGCTAAATTGGGTTTCCCATTCACATGGACGGATAAATCAATCCCATACATAGGGATACATCTCACCGCATCTTTTTCAGAACTGTTTTCTCTAAATTATCTTCCAATTCTGAAACAAATATCGAACCTAATGAAATCTTGGTCCCATCTCCCATTATCGTGGTTTGGAAGAATCATTCAGTAAATATTACAATACTACTACTCCTATACTTATTCTGAGTGTTACCAATTCCAATCTAAGCTCATCATTTGAGAATAATTCAGAGGAATGCGTCATTATTTATATGGGGTTCCTCCAAGCCACGCAGTCACATACTTTATACCTCCCCAAACTGAACGGAGGCCTGGGTTGTCCTAATTTTGCATACTATTATAGGGAAGCTCATATAGCTAGCTTTGTCAAATATCATGCATACCAAGAAACCCCACTATGGGTGTCAATCGAAGCCACCGAGTGTGATCCTATTCCAATATACAACCTACTTTGGATCTCACCGAAAGAACTAAGAAATCCCATCACCAATTACTTTATGTCCCTTTGGAATAGACTCAAAATCAGTAATCAATTACAATCCTTACACAACCCTTTACTATCATTTTACAAAAACCCTGCCTTCTATCCAGCATGGGTTTCCCTTAAATCTTTTAGAGAGTGGGCATCCCGAGATGTCCTAACTATGTAAAAAATGTATACATTCCTCATCATTTATCCCCTTTCCAACCCTCTGTAAAAGTTTACCACCATCTGAACTATTTAGATACCTCTAAATAAAAAAAAATTCACACCCTTGTTGACCACTACAACCTCATTAACACACCTGACCAGCTTTGAAGCTATTTGTAAAAAGGATCCCCACGCTAGGGGTGCAATGTCTACTATTTACTTGCATTTACTGGTTCATTCCAGTAAAGACAAACCACCTCATATCCGGAAGTGGGAAGAGGACATAGAACGCACGCTCGATAGTGCAGATTGGAACCAAATGAGGTCAACATTAAAAAACAGCCTCTAATAACATACTGGCGATTGAGGCTAACTATAAAGTGCTTACAAGATGGTACCTTGCACCGGCCAAGATGGCTAAATATGTACAGAATTGTTTGGCGCATTGTTTTTGAGGATGCTCATATTTGGGCACGCATTTTCATATCTGGTGGTCATGTCCAAAAGCACAAACATTTTGAATGGGAATTTTTAATATTGCAACTAAACTTAACACACGCCCAATTTAAATTGTTAGTGTAGCTCTTTACAGCAGCTAAACAGACTTTAGCAAAGGCTTGGAAATCTCCGACACTAGTTGTAAATGATGCTAGAATTAGGATGAATTGCTTTATGACTCATGCCAAGATGGTAGCTATTGAAATGGACATGATGCCCTGATGGGGGTAATCTAAGGGTTAAAACTTCAAAAGGGTAAATTGAACACATTTTATTTAAATACATTTATTTTTACTTGTCAGGTTGCTTTAGCTAAATTAAAGGTGCAGAAAAAGGAGGAAGGAAATAGTTACCTGCAGGCATACCAGACTTTAATTCATTTATTACTAAGTGTGTCCGAGAATGGCAGCTCAATTAGATTAGATAGGGAGCTTGCTACACAAAAAAAAAATCCACATAGATCTGCAAATATATAATATTAACACCCTTGTTTTTATTATAGTGTTTAACCACTTCGTATTGACAAAATACGTCAACAGCGCGGACCTGAGGCGCCGGGGTCACGTCTTTGGACGTGATGTATTTGTAATTCCCCGTGCGCGCCACTAGGTGGCGCGCGGCGGGGAAAAACAGTGCCGTCGCATCACCGAGGATTCGATGCGTGTACCCGGGTGGCCGCGTTGTCCGTCAGGTACACGCGATCAGCGGTGACATAGCAGGGACATGGAGCTCTGTGTGTAAACAGAGAGCTCCACGTCCTGTCAGGGAAAGAGGAGACCGATCTGTGTCTCTTGTGCATAGGGACACAGCATCGGTCACCTCCCCCAGTCACCCCCCTCCCCCCACACAGTTAGAACACACCCAGGCAATACATTTAACCCCTTCCTCACCCCCTAGTGTTAACCCATTCAATGCCAGTCACATTTATACAGTAATTAGTGCATATTTATAGCACTGGTCGCTGTATAAATGTGAATGGCGCCAAAAATGTGTCAAAAGTGTCCGATGTGTACGCCGCAATGTCTCAGTCCCAATAAAAATCGCAGATCGCCGCCATTATTAGTAAAAAAAAAATATTTAAAAAAAATCATAATTCTGTCCCCTATTTTGTAGGCGCTATAACTTCTGCGCAAAGCAGTCACTTATTGTGATTTTTTTTTTTTTACAAAAATACGTAGAAGAATATGTATCGGCCTTAACTGAGAAAAAAAATAGTTAAAAAAAAAAAAATTGGGATATTTAT
Organism: Rana kukunoris; assembly: GCA_029574335.1. NCBI lineage: Eukaryota > Metazoa > Chordata > Amphibia > Anura > Ranidae > Rana > Rana kukunoris. The sequence goes on from CM056049.1 coordinate 394,694,768, forward strand.
TATAGCAACAAGTAAAATATATATATATATTTTTAAATTGTCGCTCTTTTTTTGTTTATAACGCACAAAATAAAAACCGCAGGGGTGATCAAATACCACCAAAAGAAAGCTCTATTTGTGGTGAAAAAAAGGACACCAATTCTGTTTGGGAGCCACGTCGAACGACCGCGCAATTGTCAGTTAAAGCGACGCAGTGCCGGAAGCTGAAATTTCGCCTGGGCACGAAGGGGGTTTATGTGCCCAGTAAGCAAGTGGTTAAAGAATGATAGCTATTTACCTCATTTCAATCCGTACAGTGCCCACTGTTGGCCTTGAACCCTTCTAAACTGACTGTGGGTGACAGTGTGGAACATGATGTTGAATGCAATGCCGCGTACACACGATAATGTTTCAGCATGAAAAAAAAACTATGGCCCGGATTCACAAAGCACTTACGCCGACGGATCTCCAGATATATAGTGGGCGCATATTTACGCTGGATGCATGTGTCGCTCCCATTGATATTCGATGCAAATATGCAAATGAGGGAGATACGCTGATTCACGAATGTACTTGCGCCCGGCGCATAATATACACGGTTTGCGTAAGTCGTACGTCCGGCGTAAAGTTATTCCCCATATAGAAGGCGCAACTCATGCAAAGGTATGGGCCAGGGATCGAATGCCGTTGAATTTTACGTAGTTTAAGTTGTACGTGAATAGGGCTGGCATAGGTTACGTTCACGACGTAGGCAGTGATTCGACGTATCTTAGGCAGTTGTTTCGACGTGATTGTGAGCATGCGCACTGGGATAAGTCCACGGGACGGTGCATGCACCATTCGTTTTAAGTCCTTGCCTAGCACTCGGCACATAATTTGCATGGGATCACGCCTCATTTGCATTGCTCACGCCCTCTTCCACTTACGACGACTTACACTTTCAAAACCCAGCGTAGATTTGGGAGCAAGTGCTTTGTGAATACTGTGCTTGCCTCTCTGCGCTGCGTCGGCGTAGCGTATATTAGATACGCTACGGCGGCATAATTATGTGCCGATGTCTGTGAATCCGGACCTATGTTTTTCGGCATGTAGAAAAAACAAAGTTTTTCCAACTTCATCATTAAAACGACATTGCCCACACACCATCGTTTTAAAAAAATGCTCTAGCAAAGCGCGGTGACATACAACACGTACAACGGCACTATAAAGGGGAAGTTCCATGCGGATAACGCCACCCTTTGGGCTGCTTAAGCTGATTCCGTGTTAGTAAAAGATGCTTCACGCTTTCCTGTCTGTTACAGCATGATGAATGTGCTTACTCCATTATGAATGGTAGTTTTACCAGAACGAGCGCTCCCGTCTCATAACTTGCTTCTGAGCATGCGCGGGTTTTTAACATCGTTTTAGCCCACACACGAGCATTTTTTACAACCCGAAAAACGTCATAGTTTAAAACGTTGTTAAAAAATGCAGCATGTTCGAATTTTTTTTTGGTGGTTTTTCAGAACCCCGAAAAAATTATGTGAAGCCCACACACAATCGTTTTAAATTACATTTTTTTAAAACAAAGTTTTTTTAATGCCGAAAAATGATCGTGTGTACGCAGCATTAAGCTGCTGTCTTCATATGCAGATTGCACCTCATCCCTTTAATTTTCAGATGAATGAAACAGAGTAGACACAAAGGGGTTGATTTATTAAAGGCATATAGACTGTGCACTTTGCAAAGAGCAGATGCACTCTGCAAGTGCAGTTGCTCCAGAGCTTAGTAAATGAGGTAATGCATCACTTTGCAAAGAATGCCCAATCTCATGCAGGGAAAAAAATAATGAATTTTTGCTTGCACACGATTGGATAATTGCAGAGCTTATGCTCATTTACTAAGCTCTTGGTCAACTGGTTTTGCAGAGTGCAACTGCAGTCTATTTGCCTTTAGTAAATCAACCCCAAAGTAACATTACTATAAATCTTACTTTCTCTAATCTGAACAGTGTTTAAAAACAGTGTGTCAGAAAATCTATTTTTTGAGAGTAGCAGCTATCACGGCTGCTGTATTTTTACAGCAACTCCTGATTGACATTTTGACAGTCAGCAAATGCCAGAAAGTGCAAGGGAGGGAGCACCAGAAGGACAGGGCATGTGTAGTATGTCCACAACTGGTTAAGAAACTCTGCAGGTAGGTTGCTCCATACATCCAGGAGAACTACAGATCTTCTTTGAAATTAGGCTGTCTCATTTGCTTAGTTGATATTGAGATCAGAGAATTATGGAGGCCTTGCCATCTCTTTTAGAACTCATTGTTCTTCTATTCAATAAAGATAATTCTTTATGCATGTTTTGGGTCATTGTCCTGCTGCAGAATGAATTTGGGTATGGTCAAACACCTTTCTGATAGTACTGCATAAAGAATAAGTATGTGCCTAGCTGTCAGGACACTAATAGAAATGCACTGGTGCCAGCACGCAGACAAGGAATTCCTGACATTAAGTTGCGTAGGTTCACACGTTGGCAGATCAATATGTATAGGCCTGTGCGCACCAGCGTACGCTCACATACTGGCACATGTTTGTGCATGCTCCAAGCACCCTATACAAAAGAAGGAATAGTGACTGATAATTTCTGGATGATCTTCAGATACCCATGGTCCTTGTTACTATTACTGACTTGGCTTGTCCCTGGATATCTTTTTGACTCTCTCATGATCATGATCTCAGCTAGCTACTTGACCTTGTTTCTGTCTGCTCTCCCCTGTATGACCCCGTATGACCCTGTTATTGGCTGCTTACCTGTACATGACCCTAGCTTGCCTCTTGACCCTGCTACTGCTACCGACTGCCTTTTCTGCGCATGACCCTCGCTTGGTTCCTGACCATGTCTACTCTTTCAGTTGTCCATTGTACTGTTGTAAGTTTAGTAACACTTAAAAATTATATTAAACCCTCAGTTTTTTAAAGAGGTGTTCAGCCCTACCCATCCCCCTCCAAAAATAAACCACCATTCCCGGTAAGGTAACCCGGCAATGAAGCCTTGCAGCTTCACAGCCGGGACCCTACTGTTCATGCGCTGTGCTCTCTTACTGGCCCAGCAGCAGGGGAAGGGGGAGGACAGAGGAGAACTTCTGACGTACCTAGCCACAGTGAGGTCTCACAGAAGTGGGGAAAAGGTACCTGTCAAAAAAAGGTACCCACTCCCCTTTCCCCTCAAAGGGTGCCAAATGCGGCACCGGAGGTTGGAGGAAGCAGATAAGAGGAAGTTCCACTTTTGGGTGGGACTCCACTTTAATCACTATCAGCAGCTGATTTAATAGTATGCAGCTTACAGTATATATCTTTTAATCCTTGCCAATTTTGCAGTTTGGTCGTGGAGCAAATCATTTGAGTTTCCAATATTTCTTATGGGGAAATTCGCTTTGCTATACAAGTGCTTTGAATTACAAGCATGTTTCTGGAACTGGTGGGGTGAGTATTACCGCGCTTACCACAAGAGTGGGGGAGGGGGAGAGAAAAGGGGTACAGCTGCTGCACTGAACGGTGTCTCATGCCAGGAATAATAAAGAATGAAGGGGTAGTGCTGCGCTGTGGGGGGGGGGGGGGTAACGTGCAGAGGAAGTGTGGCAACTCTAAATATATGAAAAAAATGTGATCATGGGTAACAATAGTAGAAAATGGCAGTGGTAAATTCTAACAGGTAGATAGCATTAAAATAAACGTGCTACGGTGCAGCCAAAGCTAGCTGCCAAAATGTGAAGTAATAAACAATTTGCAGTGCAAATAGTAACAAAAGTACTGATACACGATGGGGTGTACAGCGTGGCAGGTACAATACACAGCAGTTATTGAAATTAAATGTCCATACAGCAGATAACTGTAAACATAACTACAGGTAAATAGCAAAGTAATAAATGCTAATATAAAAAGCCAAAGTGACGTGAAGAAACGTTGATAAAAGGTGTTATCTTCAGGATTAGTAAGGATGTCCCCTTACCATACTGATGTAAGGTAACAGCAGAAAAAAGCCCAGGTGCACTTTTCTGGTCAGGTCCACATATGGTATCATGCAAATGGGCTGCTCAGTTTAGTGGTAAAAATAATTGTGAAATGCAAAACTTGGTGGGTGTAAAAAGAGGTCTACTTTGCTACTTCAGAATGTAGGATTAGTGTGCCCGAGTGCGGGGTGTACCAAGATGGTCGTGATGGAACATCACTTCTGTTACAAAATCTGATGGGCCACGTAATCTGACGGAACACCTGCAATACTGAAGGGTAGATGGATTCCAGAAAGTAAATGCCACAGTAATCATCTGCAATTAGGTGAGTTTGCTTTCAATGTAAAAAATTACTTTATAGCTTTTTTTGATTTGTGGTGCTCAGATGCAGTGTAGTTCTACTACTACTTTAAAGTGGAGTTCCACCCATTTTTTTATGTTTGTCTGTGCTGCATGCCCTAATCTCATAGTGTTCAGAATGGACAATTTTTATTTATTTTGTTGCTTGTAAATATCTTTATTTTGTAGTCCTTCATTACTTCCTCCTCCTTATTAGCCTAGGCTTTTAAGACACAAGGCTATTTGCAAGGGTTTCTGGTATAGGCATCATGTTTCCCAGTAGTCCTTGCAAACCTGACTGAAAACTATTACATTGCTTGTGCAGCACTGAGCATGTGCGAGATATGCAAAGCTGAAATCCAGGAAGTCATACAGTCTCGCTTCTTGATGCCCACACTTAAGATGGCCACGGTCTATTTCTAGATTATAAACTATATAAATGCTGTAACAACCTAACAAAACATATCTTAGTTTTCAGACTAACTTTACTAGAATACATTAAGCTTGTGTATTACGGGGGTATTTATATTTAAAAAGTGAAATTGTGGGTGGAACTCCCCTTTAAATGAATTTACACATAATGCTATACAGGAAATGGAGGACCTCACAGCGTCCTTTAGAGACAGGACCTCTGAAGTGAAATAGAAAGGGTTCTACTGAAAGGACTTTGCTGCCAGATCCATAGGAAATACGGACCTGACAGTGGGGAGTATCAATCACACACAATCCAGTAGCTGCAGCCACCAGGATTGTGTGTGAAACTGACAGGCAGACTCCCTCCTGTCAGGTGAAAGCATTCGAGTGGCAGCGATGCTGCACGATTGCTAACACACACCCCCGGTACCGGCGTCCCCACGCCGCCGTACCCGGCCATGGGCTCCGCTTTCCCATCTGCGAGATGGCGGGTGCCGGTGGCAGGAGGGGAAGGAGAAGAGTGGACACACATCAACTTTGCTCCCCTTCTTATTGTGACTCAGAAAGCAACATCTCTGACGTCACTTCTGGGTCAAGCTCTCTGTATTCCCGGCTAGCTTAGCCAGGAAAATATGTTTTGCAAGCTGACCGGCAAAACATTCAGTGGAGCATAGGAGAGACATGCATATTTTATACCCTGCATGTCTCATTAAAGAGAACCTGTCACCTAAAAAAACATCAAATAGGGGACTTTTTCCCCCCTCACAAAAAAGTTTTTGAGGCCCCCCCTATGCACATACAAATGTAAACGCATGCATCTGGGGCTCCTACGCGTGAAAACGTTAATTGCCATACACAGGTTACATACAGTGCCTTGAGAAAGTATTAATACTCCTGAAATTTTCCACATTTTGTCATGTTACAAACAAAAATATAAATGTATTTTATTGGGATTTTATGTGATAGACCAACACAAAGTGGCACATAATTGTAAAGTTGTAAATTGTTTTGCATGGTGGAAAGCAGAATGTGCTCACCCCCTCCCTATCACTATAGCCCTGCGTGAAGATGCTCTCTTATCCCTCCCAGGCATGGAGGCTAAGCCTTATGGGAACTGTAGTTCTCATTAGGCCGTGATGTAGCAAGAATGAACGCGCACTGCAAACCAGGAAGTCAGTGAGAACAACGATTCAGGAGTGACAGAGGTGAATAAACAGCTCGATTTCAACAGGTATCAAACTAGTTATGATGCAAAACATTACTTTTTACTTTATCAGCTACTGTCAGACTTTAATTTAAGAGAAACACACCAGAGATGTCAGGGATAAAGTTGTGGAGAAGTTTAAAGCAGGGTTAGGTTATAAAATATCCCAAGCTTTGAACATCTCATGGAGCACTGTTCAATCCATCATCCGAAAATGGAAAGAGTATGGCACAACTGGAAACCTACCAAGACATGTCCGTCCACCTTAACTGACAGGCCGGGCAAGGAGTCACTTTTTTATCCTTGAAAATAGAGGGTAAACTGTGCCTGTGTGTTATACGCAGGGGTCTGTGGAAAGTTTTTTCCTGAAACTTCCCTCTTAAAGTTAGGGTGCGTGTTATACCATTCCCCTTTATCCTATAACTTACTTCACTTGCCACTCTGAGGTATCCCCTCTGTTATATAACTTGCTGATTCTTTGCATAACCAAAATAAAAACTTGGTGGGCATTGAGTACATAGATTGTGATTTTATCTACTTAGTGGAAAGCGATAGCTTCCATATAGAAGGGTACTGTAAATATGCCCTGTGGTACTTAAGATTGTTACTATTTTTGTGTGAGTCAGTTTTCTTTTAGGTTACGTACACAGGATCTTCCTCAAACTCTATCTAGAGAATGAGACTTGTACCGTATTTTCCAGCGTATAAGACGACCTTTTGTACCCTCCAAACTCGGGGGTTGTCTTACCTGTATGCAGATTCTCAGTCAGATTGCGGGTTTCCATTGTTCAAAAGCCGCGCCTCCTCCTCATGCTGTTCCATGATAGGCGGAACACTCAGTTTCCCAGCAGAGCCTCTGTTCAGTGTTCTGCCTATCATGGATGTCTTCTCATCTTCGGCCTCGGATGAGAGGACATCCGTGATAGGCGGACCACTGAACACAGGCTGGGAAACTGAGTCTTCCGCCTATCACGGAACAGCACAAGGAGGTGCGGCTTTTGAACAATGGACGCCTGCTATCTGACTGAGACTCTACATGTCAGGGATAAGGCATGTGATCGTCGACGTGAGGCATGTAATGGCACAATGAGGCATGCAATGGCACAGTGAGGCATGCAATGGCCCAGTGAGGCATGTAATGGCACAGTGAGGCATGTAATGGCACAGTGAGGCATGCAATGGCACAGTGAGGCATGTAATTGCACAGTGAGGCATGCAATGGCACAGTGATGCATGCAATGGCACAGTGAGGCATGCAATGGCACAGTGAGGCATGCAATGGCACAGTGAGGCATGCAATGGCACAGTGAGGCATGTAATGGTACAGTGAGATTTGAAAAAAGCTGAATAAAGCCTGTTCCTTTTAGCAGTTGTTCCAGTCAGCGGTTGTTCCGGCTACCCCTCAGCTTCCAGACAGACTAGTAGAAAGGGGGTCATCTTATCGAAAACCAACATTTTAGCTGGAAAATTAGGGG